>JANSTV010016672.1:0-30345 GCA_027564135.1 Lestremia cinerea
TTGGCATTGTAAAATTATGTTTTACGCAATAAATTTTCATTTTTCCTATACATAAATTGAGACAGTTTAATGACTTTGCGATTGGTTGAGTGGCTGGCGCACGAGTGTCTATTAATAAAATTGATGTTCAGCTGGAAATGGTGCACACGCACGACAACACACAATCGGTGCAGCGCTGCGAATTCGTGGAAGAAGCCACTCTCGTCATCATCAACAGCGACTGTGATTGTCGTCATTGGCCAGGTCGAATCGCTACGCTTCAATCACAGTCAACATCACTCACACACACACAGACACACCCACGTCATCGGGCCGCAATTGAATGGGATCATTGTCGATGGTGTGCATTTCATTCATTTGCATATTTTCATTGTTTGTTTATTATTGTACGGTGCGCCATTCGACGTCTGTTGAACGGGTTTCATTTTCATGTTGCTGTTGTTGTTTTTTTTGTTGTTTTTCTTTTTATTTTTGGTTCATTCACATTCACGCGGCCATTCAATCAATTAAATCGCCGTCTTTTTGTGTGTGCTTTTTTATTTCTGTTGTTTTTCCGTCTATTTGATTTTCGAATTTCGATCGAATCAGAGATGATCGGATCGAGTTCAAAAGCCCGATTGATTTGACTTTTCATCATGACTGCGAGGCCGTTAATTGAACAACCGTTATTTGAACGAACAGCTAAACCGTGGGTGAAAGAGCGTGAATCGTTTTGCAGGCACCGAAAATAAAGCAAATGAAAGTGATTTCGCTAGCGGATGATGTAAACATCATCTCGATTCGATGCGAATAAATTACGAAATTAGAACTGATCCGGTGTTGTGGTGTGGCGACCTTTGCTTTGAATTCCAATCGATGATTAACGATTTTGTTTGTTTGCTTTGGCCAATTGTGTGGCGGAGTATGGCGATTGATGTGTCATCGAGCCAAGTGTTGAAGAGAATTTAAGGCGATTTCCGTGTGAGATTTGCATTCGAAGCGAAAGTGATGTCATGACGATGTGGAGCATCATTCTGATTGAATGATTTCATCGATCAAGAACTTGACCTCGTTGTGAATGCAACGCAGAAAACTTTTGCAAAAGAACATTCTCCACGAGCCAACCCAAATTCATCTGTTGAACGGCATCTTGCAATTGGCACACTTCCATCGTTTCTTCCTGAAAACCAATTCGATGGAAAATCCAATAAATTTACATCATTCGATTTTGATTGCTTTCCAACTCGAGTAGGTAACATTCGGTTAACGAGATTCGGCATGCAATTCGGTGCCAAACTATCGGTTTGCGGTTCAGAAACTATTTAAAAGCCGATTAATGGTTTGACTTTTCAGCTTTTTTGGAGTAATTAAAAATCATTGGTTTTGACGCCAATCGACTGAATGGTTTTCCATGTTTCACATTGGCGAATGGACAGCATTCTGGTTTGTGGCTTCTTTTTTTTGTGTCACGCTAATAACGTCCAGGCACTTAGTCATACAAGCACACATATACATACATATATACATACATATACATATATGAATACACACACACACACATATATACAGACAGACTCACACACAGACATGAGCATCGACCCGAATATCCGGCACACGGCCATTCCCATTAGACACGCACACGGGATAAACTTTTTCGAATTGGAATCGATAACTCGCAAAAGCAATCAACGAAATGATTCTTATGCGGCTGTTATTATGCAAATGTTGTATTTTTTTTCGAAAATGTGTCACTTGCAGGGGCTCCTCGTAGTCAAAGCGATTAATAAAAGCACACTCATTCCGACCTTCCTCCCATTGAGTGCCGTAAGAGCCGCTTGCCAACCCATCCAAACATCGCCCACCCTGTCATCGCTTTATGATCCTCTTGGTGGTTCGTCTCATCATTCAGTTCAACTTTTCTATTCCTTTCTTCGCATTTCGCTCAGTGCTTTTTTTTCTTCTATTTTGCGTTCGTCACGTTTTTTTTTTGCTTCATTTTTGCTTCTTCCTTTTTTGCTGTTTTGCTTCTCGAGAAATGTTGTTCAAAGAAACCTTTGTGTGGCCGTTCGAGCTGGAATCGACAACAGAATGGAGAAATGCTAAAAGCACATCTCAGCTCACACACACAGAGACACACATTTACAGATATCCCGGGGATGATCGAAAGCCCATCGATATCGTCATCGACGGCAATCAGTCATCCGCGCGAACAATGATAAATCGAAATCAAGTGGTAAATGATGAAAACTTCCAACGTCAAACATTTATCTTGGTTATGAATCTCTCGTTCGGCATTCACACAGCCCATTTATGGGAAACGAATTGGAAAAGGAGATTAAAAGATCTTCGTCGCTAGTACATCACAGGGGTGGAACTTGGGCCGAACAACAAAAGCTATCCGGGTGTTGTCGGAACACAGCTGTGTACGTGCTGGTTTCGTTATGGGCGATTCGGTGAATGTGTTAGTGATTGTGCGAATGTGTAAGTGTGTGTGTTTGTGTGTGTATGTGAATGTGCTTGTGCGTGTGTATTGCACAGAAACAGCCACTTAAATTTAGCGAATCGACAAACACGAACCAGGAACAACGAAATTGATGTCAAACCCATTCAAACGGAAAAAGGGAAGGCGACACACGACCTTTGCTTCGGAATGTGATGAATTGGTTGATTATGAAACGGGCGTTCAAGGTGAAAATTCCAATGGGTTTGAGGAGGGATATCAAAGGATTTGCGAATGTGTGAGGCGGCATGATGGGATTTAACCGAGCCGAATGAGCCCAACATCAAGGTAAATACGGTTAAGTGGGAGTAATGGCGCTCGTCTTGGCTGGACCAGGCCCAATAAGTCATTCAGTTGAAGAATTTGGTGAGCAGCAGATAAGGGGGTCTGTCGAGGAGCTGCTTTTCCGGGAAGAATCAATTTATTAACCTCCTGACGAGCAGCTCATTCACAACAGGGACAACGGAAGCCGCTTAAGAGCATTTCCGGGGGAAAGTCCTTGATTAATCTTCAATCCAACATGCCTTCCATGTCTTGCCATCATCGACCATTGAACTTCAACTCATCTCTCGAGACATTCAAAGCACTTGCTTTTCAACCAGAAAAATATATACCAATTTTCACAAATCAAACGAAACCTTGTGGGAATCAGGAAATGATACCCCGCAGCACAGCAACTGTGCATCCAACTGGGCAATATTGAGGCTGTATCGAAATGCGAATTCACAGTTGTTGTTTATTTTTATTTACTCTGTTGGCTTTTTTTTTTGTTTTTTATTTAATTTTTTATTTTTTTATTTTTATTTTCTCATTTCTCATTCGTTTATTTTTTGTTTCGAACCAATTTTTTTTTCTTTTTTCGTTCGCCGCCAATTCTAAAAATAGTCGAGCTGCCAACGACGACGATGACGACGAGGGGGACAACGACGACGACAGAGTGTTTTTGTTGTCGGTACCGTCCATTTGTAAATTGATGATGTTTCTCTCCGGTGTTAGGCCTATGCTCAGCCGGATCGTTGTCAGAGTTCGTGAATTGTCGTCGTCGGCAGCTCGTCATCATCATCATCATCATCGGTATGGCATACACATTACACAAATGTCGGCTTCACGGTGACAATATTAATGAAAGACATTCGTCGTTCTTGTTTTCATTTTGGTATTTCTCTTGTGTGCTCCTCGCTTTTCCTTAGCATTTTCCAACAATTTTCTCCTCTCATTTCTTTTTTTTTCTCTCGTCGTTCCGAAACGTTTTCCACTTGTTCACAAATGATGAATTGTTTATGCAGTGCATGGACTGAAGTGGGTAAGTGTGTTACAGGAGAAATATGATGGGAGGCAAAAATTATGAAAGAATAAAGAAATAAACAAAATAAAAATGATAAACAAAGGCTTTCTAAATGGTGACAGACATCCATCCATTCCATTCGCTGAGGCTTTCAGTGGAAGCACTGTTCGCGATGGATTACATAAGAAAACATCCCATTGACAGTACATCGTCAACAAACCGAAAAAGCGGAGTAGAAACGAAAGAAAAATTATGAAAAAAAAAACAAAAAAAAAGTGAGGAAAAAGCAATGCGAAAAGAAAAGGCTAAAAATCGGAAAATTCCTTGGCGAACGCACATGACATTTTCCTTGCGTCGCAAGGGATTGCTGGCAGTTCTGATGGTTGAACGAACGATTAAATTGCACACACACACACACATACGCACACATACAGGCGATTGGGCCCAATTACCTTGACAATGATTCAGAAAATAATTCAATTGAGCTATTGGGATCTCTGCAATTGCGGTTGATTGATGTGCCGACTTTCCATTTGATGGATTCACTTGACGTGGGGGGATTATCTCAGCACATCGCCTGTCGCACGATGTTTGAGTCGACCGAAGGATTGAGGACGATTGTCGCGTTACCGAACACTAATCACCACCGAGATTGAATGACATTCAAAAGCAGCTATCGGAATGTTGAATTGCATTCAATGCATCGATCAAATACATGCACGTTACGTACGAGCACCCACACACACATAAACGCACACAAACACGCGACGCACTACAAACACTCGGACACCGAAGCCGTCGCTATCGCCGCCACCACCTTCACCCGAATCGCGTTTCAACAGATTTCTGTCATTTTTCCACAGCACAAGCTCTCCTCAAATTATGCAATGTTTATTTACGTGCTTCGAATTGTCCTAATTCTCGATGTTTGATCGAACAAACGCACTCGATTTTCGCTATATTTTCTTTTTCTTTTTTCCCGCAAAGCTTTTGCGTAAAAATTTACTGGATTTGTGCTCTCTGCTTTTACACGCAAATTTCTCGTGCGAACGGTGGCTGCACGGCACGCCACACACAAAAAAAAATTGGTTTTCCAGTTGTGATTCGTCAAGTGGTTTTCCCGACCATCGAGCTCTGGCTCAGACACGATTATTTCGATTTTTCGGGTTTTTGCTCGATTTTCTGAGCTATTTTATATCTCTATCTCCCTCTCTTTCTCTCTTTGGCCTTTTTTTGCTTTTCTCGTTGGTCTGCGTGTGGTCGCCGCAAGTGAGCGATAGATGCTAATGCGACCGATGTGCGAGACGATGAAGTTGCGACCGAAGCGAAAATGAAAATTGCGGGAGCTCTTTTTGCCGAAATGTACAGCAATTGTGTGTTGATTGTGTACTGTACCGCTGTGCGGGTATCATTTCCAAGATACCCGACCCGACCAACCGAAACACCACCAGCCGACGTACCGATGATTCTCATCGTCAGTGTCGTCGTCGATTTTGTATTGCAACTGTTGCGCGCGCGCGCATCCCATTTGACTATTTGCCAATAATTTTTCAAATAAATTTTCGCACAAACTGGTGGAAAGTCGTCGGTTCGGTGTTGTGCTGAATGGTGGCCCGCACGACCGTTTCGTATGGATTTTGGCATGCCGATTTGGTTGTCGATATACCGGAGGAGACACACTGCTAATCCCATGCCGATTCCTATCTCCGCTCAAACGCATTCAACTCGACTCGGGTTGGCCACGATTTCGGCTCTGTTTATTTATTATGATTGAGAGATAATATTTGCTTTTGCTTTTTCGTTGTGTGTCCGAGGCCAGGCCAGGCCAAAGCATGAATTAAGTGCACTCTATATGTTGTTCATCGGACTGAAAGCTGTGGGTGATGAGAGGGCAACCACTAACGAACACTCAAATTGATGAATTGCAAACAAAATAATAAATTTTCTTTATTTAACAATTGATGCATTCCAGATGCATGCATTCCTTCTGGGTAGCAAATCTCATCCGAATACCTCGCTGAATCCGTAGATGATTCAACTAGTTATTGAAATTGTAACGTTTGAGAACTTCCAAGACATTGCCGTATTTGTTCAAAGTAAAGAAATGAACGCCGTAAACCTTTTCGGGGCCATTTTGAAAAAGCGAATCAAGAAATTTGCCTGCCTCGCTGATGGCGTACTTGTTGAATTTGGCATCGTCATCCTTGCGGGCAGTGTATTCGATCAATTTCTCGGCCGGGCAAGTGATTTTGCAAATTTCACACATTCGCATCAACGATTTGAAACTGGTGGGGATAAACACACCGGGAATGACTGGCACTTGGATGCCTTTTTCGCGAACCGATTTGATGAACTCCGCCATTTTGTTGTATTCGAAGCAGATCTGTGTGATGATGAAATCAGCACCAGCATCGATTTTCTCCTTCAAATGATCGAGATCGGCTTCCAAAGACACAGCCTCGGAGTGACCTTCAGGATAGCCGGCCACGGCGACACAGCAATCTGGTTTGTGACTTTTGATGGCGGCCACCAAATCGACAGCGTGCTTCAACGGTTGATGTTCATTGTAACTGTCTGTGAAGAAACAGGAAATCAGTCGTGGGAGTGCGAAGGAGATGGAATGCAACTAACCTCCTTTCAATGCGAAAACGTTGTTAATATTTTGACGCAAGATTTCCTCCAATTTCAAATTGGTCAAATTGTAGCAGCTCACATGCTGCAGAACCGCTGTTGAATTCTTGACCACGTTGCTCAACTGGAAAGCGTACGAATTGGCGACATTGTTCGGTTTCAAATTGCCATCGCTCAGCCACGTTATCGACGTGAACAATGGCTTCACCGGAAAACTTTTGTAATTCAATTCCTCTTCGCAAGCCGTTGGACACACTTCGATTGAATAGAACAATTTCTGATCTTCGATTTTTGCTGCAATCAACTTATTGATGCTCAATTTCTCCCCTTCGATTTGCGGTTCTGCATCGATCACGTTCATTTTACCGTGATGGGCATTATCTTCAATTGCCAGCACGTGCATTTTGGTCGAGGATGTTTTTTTTTCTTTCTCGATTTTTTTTTTTTGTTGAAATTGAATTACCAAAGTGCTTTTCAAGTAATTTTGTTTTGAAAATTTGTTGAAAAGTCTCGTTGAGAAAATCCGAAAATAACTTGAAAATGATAAGCCGATAAATGCGTTCGCACTCAATCGACAATGATGCAAGAATAATTTCGCCAATGTTCGATAACTGCATTCGACTAATCAGCTAACGGGACTCGATTTTCGATGGAATAAATACCCGGCAGGTAACACTGCGACGGCGAAAGGGATTTCGAAATCGGATTTTGGAATTTTTGGTGAAATCACTTGCGATCCATTTGGAATTCTTCTTCATTTTTCCGCAATCACGATTCAGTCAATAATAACAACACCGACGACGACGATGGTTCAACTTCAAGCGGTTCCCTCTTAAATAATCGTAATACGAAATACGTAATTTCGCTTCCATTCTTGCTGATTGGGAACACCGCCAGTGACATTTGACAGTTCGACAGCGGTGCACATTTGCTCGTTTCAACAAAATATTCCTGAAAATATGATCAAAGTGAGTGCCTGACAGAGATTTTCCACAAGAATTTTCCAATTTGATTTTCTTTTTAGTCTTTCGGAAGTTTACTGACAGCTGGACGATTGACCACACTCCGTTTGGGTTTGGTTCAATGTCAATCGTTCGCTAGCGCTGCAGAGACCGGGGATGCAGAAAGCAGGCTGCCTGAGACTGACTACAATGCTGCTGGAGCGGCTCAGGTGAATGAGCAACCGTCGACTGATGACCTGGACAAGCTTTACAAGAAATTGGAGATCGAGCTGAGAGGTTCTGACCCGGAAGTGTTGAAGAGTTACACGACGTTTGCCACTACCGCGGCGAAATATCTTGGGGTCGATGTTGGACAAGTGTAAGTTTCTCTAAAGTGATGTTGGTGAAGATTTATCATTCGCAATGATGGTTTTAGGTGGTCGCAGAGGAAAGCCGACCATGATCGATTGACACTCCTGAAATCGGCTTTCGTTCACAAGAAACATCGCGTCCAATACGAGGTACGAACCTACTACCGTTTCATGCACTTCCATCGCCTGACTGGCTCCACCATGGAGACGTTCCTGGAGTACATCGAACGGAATCTACCCGAAGGTGTGGCGTTGAAGGCAACAAAGATCGAATTGCTTACAATCCCTCAACATCTCACGAAACCTCCGCAGCCAGCAGAGTGACAGGGGCATTCAAAAGGCAACTAGTTTATATTTTTTTTAGTT
This sequence comes from Lestremia cinerea, assembly GCA_027564135.1. Lineage (NCBI taxonomy): Eukaryota > Metazoa > Arthropoda > Insecta > Diptera > Cecidomyiidae > Lestremia > Lestremia cinerea. The sequence continues at coordinate 8,074 of JANSTV010016672.1, forward strand.
TGTTTATTTGCTGCTAATTCTAGAAAGGAAAAAAACAATAAAACATTGAAAGAGGAGCTCTCGTTGTTGTGATTCGTGTTGAGGTTTCTGCATTGGGATCGGTTGGCTGTTGGAATTATTTAGCTTCCACTTCTTCAGCCTGTTCTTCTTCCGGTTCTGGTATCTCAGTCGTACCAGTCTCATGAGATTCCGATGCTGAAACATTAGGGGATTCATCACAGCCCAAAATCTGGCAATGTAGTAATTGCGGAAGGAGTGTCAAACGTTGAATACACTGTTGGAACTGCTCGTAGATGCTGAGAGTCTTTGATTCAGCTGAAGACGATTTACGATTCTTGATATTGCGGTCACGGCGATCGATAGCGGCAATTTTCCGCTTTTGCAATTCATTTGCCAATGATTGGGAAGCCCCTGCGACATCAGCTTGGAATTTCCGTAATTGGCCCTTGAATTTCTCCTCCAAAATATGTTTTTGCTTGTCATCGGCCGATGTCAGACGCTCGCCTTGCCCCAAGAGCTCTTTGGCCGCCTTTTCGATTGGAGTCAATTTGCTTGCAGCCAACGTGTTGAATCCATCCGTTTGGGCGCCATGAGACTCCTTGACGAAGCTCACCAGACCCTCAACATACTCAGCGTTGATTTTTTGGCTGTACTCTTGGGGAATGTGAGCTTGCGTTCCATTCGCTGAAAGATGTGGTTTGAGGTGTTAATCTTGAAGGAGGATCCCAAAAGGGGCACACTTACGAACAAAAACTGCCAGGGCGATGAGTAGAGCGACTGAAACGTTCATTTTTACTGCTTCAACTTGATACTTGCTTTGGGAATGATCAGACTTGGAAGAGAAGCCTTGTTTTATTCCAAAAAATTTCAGCGTTGGAATGCTGGAATGCACTTAGCGAAAACAGTGAATAATGTGGCCATCCACAGTGATATATCGAGGTTGTTTATGGGGCAGACGGCAGTGAACGTGACACTGACTATGACGAGATAGTTTGTCGAAGCACATGCGGCACTGCTTGCGCGTGTCATCGTTGAAATCCATCACTCAGTTTACTACCAATTGTTCTGGTTTTCAAACAAAAAACGCAAAAGCTACGAGTCCAGTGGGAGGATGGAGCACCATCACCACAAATCAACAACAAAGGATTCGCCGAAACACCAAAAAACTCGACCTCAATCAGCTGCATATGGGAAAATTAACATTTGATTCTCGGAAACAAAAGCAAACAGTTATCATTATTCATTATAAATTATTAATTAAATTTTTGAGAAGTCGCGAGAGTCATTCATCATCCGACCACACTAATGTTGGCCCACAAAATGACGCATGAAGATTGAACGAGCAAAACATTTGTCCCGCGCACGATGCTGGAAAATCCCAAATATTTTGTCGACAAAACACTCAAAGATAGCAACAGTTCAATCGCTTATCAAACCAGTGCTCAAATGGTTGCTGCAGCGAAAAGTATCTTGAAATTGAGTATTGTGCGTGATTCGTGCGGCAGTAATGAACGACCGATTTTTGAAGCACCAGGAGGATCTTGTTCTATCCGTTTTTCGCACGTTTGAAACTGTCGATCGATTTTAAAACCTTCAATTCGGGATATCGCATCAGGGTAAATCAACGATGTTCCTACGCCTAAAATGGAGTATGACGAAATTGCCCGAGCGACCAACCAGTGGAGTGTTGCGAATGTGATCCATCGCAGCCATTTTGGGATATTTTACAAAGGCACATGGAAATCGATTCCAGTCGCTGTTAAACGAATGTGGATTTCATCAGATGATTCGATGCGAGGAGATCCTCTGCAAAAACATCGGAATGAGTTGAAGCATTTGACCTCAATTCGTCACAGTAATATCGTTGCCTTGTATGGCTCCGTCGTTCAGTATAACGACACGTGCTTAGTGTACGAACTAGTTATTGGTGGATCTCTGGAGAGTCGATTGCAGAATGCCACCTGTTTGTCACTCGACCAGCGGGTGAACATCGCTTTGGGTGTTGCCACCGGACTACATTATCTGCATACGATGAAGGAAACCCCGTTAATTCATGGGAATATCAAACCGGGAAATATTCTATTGGGTTCATCTGATTCAGGGGTTATTCCCAAAATCGGAGGATTTGGTGCGGCTCAAGAAGGATTACGGAATGAAGAGGTGCTGATCGAGCAGGTGTATGGCACGAGACCTTACCTACCAACGGAGTTCTTGCTGAATCATATGCTCAGCACAAAAATCGACGTGTTCAGCTTCGGGGTGATTCTCCTTCAATTGGTCACCGGCTTGAAGGTGTATGACCGACGCCGAGGACTTGAAAATGCCTTCCTTTCCGAATACATTCACAATTGTGACAGAGGAGCTGAAGGACTTGGACGTGATAGACTGGTGACGCTCATCGAGCCATCGTTTGAAAAGTCAGAGTTGGTGGTTACGACCTTCCTGGATCTCATTCGGCTAGCACTGATTTCTACGAATGCCAAAGCTGTTGATCGACCTGAAATGTGTGTCGTTGGACAATATCTCAGACAAATCCAATCGAATAAATGATATTGTAACGACATTCATTAGTTTATTTTCTCAATTCCGAGCGACATCAAACTCGTCTCTGATGATCTTCCGCTGGGAACCGAGTGCTCGAAAACATCATCTGAGAAACCTCAATTGGCTTCATTTCAAAACGGCGAGAGATAACCGAAAGGAAAAAAAGCAAAGTAGTTATCAGCGAACGATTAAGCGGTGCATGTGATTTGCTCAATTCGCTTATCGTCCGTCAACTCAATCAGTGGCCCAACGAATCCCATACACGTACTTCACGTCGAGAAACGAAACAGTTTTATTTTTCATCAGAAGCAAAACAGCGGAATGAGCAGCATCGACTTGGAATGGAGTGAGCCCCAAATAAAATACGATGGGCTCGTTGAAGCGACAAACAACTGGAGTGCAAGCAATATTATTGGCGATGGTGCATTTGCAACAGTCTACTCGGGCATCTTGAGTTCGACACCAGTGGCCATCAAGCGCTGTAAGGCAGGCATTGTCGGATGGGTATTCCATAATTTGAACGAATTGCAGTGTCTGTATTCGTGTCGACATGATAACCTATGTGCCTTGTACGGCTACTCGACCGACGGCGAGGCACCGTGTTTGGTGTATCAGCTTTTCGCTGGTGGAACGTTGGAAGAGCGATTGGAAAACAAAGTGGAGCCTCTGACATTCACCCAACGTTTGAGAACCGCTTTGGGAATATCCCGCGGACTGAGATATTTGCACAATTTCAGAGACCGACCACTCATTCATGGCAACGTCAAGTCCGCAAACATTCTGCTGGATTCATCCAATAATCCGAAAATTGGCGATTTTGGATTGGCTCGTGAAGGTGCTTTCGATGGTGGAATGGAAGTGTCGAGAGTTTTTGGCACGAAACCCTATTTGCCGAATGAATATTTGGTAAATCGCATTCTCAGCACAAAAGTTGATGTTTTCAGTTTTGGCGTTGTACTTTTCGAATTGATCACTGGCATGAAGGCATACGATCACAAGAGAATCACAGAGGAGAGCAAAACTAGTGGATTCCTTTCGAAGCACATACAGTTTTGTGAGGAGAAGGCTCGTCGCGAAGGCTTCAGCGTGTGGGATGAAGTGATGGACAAGTCATTCGAGCGAACTACAACTGTGATGGCGGTGTTCTTGAATCTCATCATACATGGACTGAATTGCACGAATGATCGGGCCGATGATCGACCTGGAATGACTGCTGTTTGGCATTATCTCACTCAATTCCAAGCAGACGAAAAACTATGATCAATTCCTATTCAAATTTCATGTAAACTACCGACGCACTCAATAAAATAAATTATTTTAATTTTGACAAAAATCGTCAAATTAAAATAAAAACAATTAAAAAATCTATCTTAATTTCTTTAATTTAACTTCCGCGTCGAGCACGCTTCTGCTTGAAGGCAAACACAATTCTGTTCATGATGCGCGTCAGGCACAGATTAGTTCTGCAATAAAGTTTCAACGAATGCAGGGGGTCGTGTTCGAGTTGAAATTGAAACGCGATATCTTTTTATGGCATCTCAATCTGTATTGAATAGTCTGACACTGACCGAAATGACCGTCGCCTGTGGATCAAGTAGGTTGATCGTTGTGCTGTTGTTATCGTGATTCAATAAACGCTACGAATAAACAGGGCCGCTTAGTCATCTCGGCAATCGTGTTTCTCCTCTCAGTTTGACCGTCGATGATTGGCCCCTCGATAACCTGAGATATTTTCGAGCTAGCATTCAGTCATCTCGATTTTTTTGTTATGGCTCGAACGACACGTACTGACGCAGAATGGCAAAGCGATTATCTGTCTCTTGACTGCGGCTTGCTCTTTCAAATGATACAAGACTCAGATGACTCATCCACCCTGTATCGATTGAGATGCGCTCGCTCCAATCCAAACACCACTCTGTAGACACTGAGTAGGTTCGAGTGCCGTCATTTGTTAACCGCGAGTCAGCGCAAACAGTTGATGAATTTCGTTCCCTCAGAAACCAACAAAAACAGTGTCAAATTCAACATGATCGAAAGCAACAACAACAATGATTCAACCATACTGCCCACAATCGAGTACGATGATCTCGTTGAAGCGACGAACAACTGGAGTCAAAATAACATTCTCGCTGAAGGTTGGTTTGGCAGGGTGTACTCCGGACTCTGGAAATTTACGCCGGTGGTGGTCAACCGCGATGAGCGGGAAACCGCCAAAACAGTTCTTCAGCAAATTACGAAGGAATTGAGCGTTTTGTATTTGTGTCAACATGAGAACGTGGTGTCATTCTATGGCATATCATTCGAAGGCAGGGAGCCGTGCGTGGTGTATCGACTGATGACTGGTGGAACGTTGGAACAACGATTGAGGAACACAGCTCAACCTCTGACGCTCGCTCAACGCTCGAACATCGCCCTGGGAACGGCTTGCGGCTTGAGATATCTGCATACATTCAGCGAGCGAACCCTCGTTCATGGCAGCGTTAAATCAGCGATCATTCTGTTGGATTCATCCAACGTTCCGAAGCTCAGTGATTTCAGGCTGGTTAGCGAAGGTACGACCTTTGCCGAAATTCCATTATTAGATGAACGTGTTGTGGACCCCTATCTGCCGGGTGACTTTTTGATCAATCGCATTTTCACCACGAAACTTGATGTGTTCAGTTTCGGTGTGGTGCTTTTCGAATTGGCCACTGGTCTGAAGGCTTATGACTCCAAGAGGGCTTCAGAAGAAAGCGAAGGGAATGGTTTTCTCTCAGAGTACATTCAGATTTGTGCGGAAAGAGCTACTTCTGGTGACAACAACGTGTGGAAGGAGATATTGGATACGGCATTCGAGCCCACAGCTCAACAGATGCCAGTGTTCTTGAATTTAATCCGGGTGGGTTTGAATTGCACGAGCGAAACTGCTGCCGATCGACCAGAAATGACCGTTGTTTGGCAACATCTCGCTCAATTCCATGCGGAGCATATACTTTGATCATTTCGATGTTATTATCTCGATTCAATGAGCGCTAAGAATAAACAAATCCGATTTGTCATCCCAGAATCCAATGTTTCATTTTCTCTTTCCAAAATAACAGCCGATGAAAGACCCTTAGATAACCTGAGATAGAACTTATGCTCTTAACTGCGACTTGCTGCTTCGCAAAATAACAAGCCTCATGACTCATGGACCTCGTATCAGATGAGATGCGTTTGTTACAATCCAAACTCTGTTGATTATACATAGGGGACCTTCATTTGTTAGCCGCTAGTCAGCGAGATTAGTTGATGAATCTCGTGTTGTTCAAAATAAAAAACTGCCTTCGAGTTCAAGCCCGTCAATGTCAAGTTTCATAACATTGGTTCGATTCACCAACGCTGCGCTCTCAGCCGAAATCGCCGATCTCCTACTATCTTATCGACTACGCTGTAACTGCCTTATCGACATCACACCGATGGTGACACATCGGATCGCATCAAAACACGGCTCAGTGTTCGTTTGTATGCGCGAATAGCTTCATTTGTTTATCGTGGGTCATCACAGTTAGACGCATATAAATCACATCAACGAATTTCGAAACGAAAAAACCCAAACTGAAGTTCTACAAAACGAAATTGAATTAAGAAGCCAAACGAGCAAATATTGTGAACAGTGAAGGGGCCATTATCAACTTTTCGAGACCGATCGCATTCGCCAAACAGGTTGGCAAAAAATAAAACTTTTCCACGAAATCACGGTTGATGACGAATTCGGTGGTTTCCTATTCGTTGAAGAAGTGCGCAGTGGATGTGCAGCCATAGGCGGCTAATTGCAATCAGACAGTTGAGCGAAAGTGTGATTCTTGTGTGCATTTCGGTGGTGACGCGTCAATCGTAATGAGCTCATCCGGAAACAGCTCGGCATCGGTCGACATGTATGTGCATGATATGCCCGAAAATGAGCGCGAGGACCTCTGTATGGTGCTGGATCAGAATAATGAGTGGGAGAAAGTGGCCCTCCGTATGGGATACTCTGCAAAGGAGGTGAACGTAAGTATCATTTCTCTGGAAAATTTGAACATTTTTGAAATGCATTCAACCGTCCACACCCAATCGCTTCGTAACCATCGATCGCGTAACTTTCTCTGAAAATCAGAAATAGAAAAACTTGTTTTTTATGCGGTTTCGAAGGTAAAACTCGTTTGACTAACGCAATTTCTTTCCACAGAACATCAAGATCCAATTCAAAACAGGTTCAACGACCTCGCCGACCAACGACATACTGGAATTGTGGAGCCTCCAGAATCACTCTGTCACTGAATTGTACATGTTGCTGAACGAATTGCAGATGCATCTAGCCATGGAATGCCTTCGAACCCTAGTCGGCCAGGACTATCAGAAGTTGATTGTGAGCACTGCTATGCCCGATTTGAACGAATTACTGAATTCACTGCCGTTGACAGGTGAGTCCACTCTCTACAACCTGCGCCCCATTCCGTCATTAACAAACTCCCTTTTCACTTTCAAGAATCGAAAAAAATCCTCAACGGTCCTCCGGTTAGCGTATCGAACAACGTAAGTGACGCATCAAGGGAAAACAGTGACAGTGGCAACTGCGATGTGAGAAAAATTAGCTTCGATACAATCAATGTGCCTCAAATCGGTTACGAAGAGCTCGTTCAAGCGACAAACAACTGGAATGAAAACAATGTGCTCGGCAAAGGTGGGTTCGGCAAAGTCTACACCGGTATCTGGAAGTTGACACCAGTGGCCATCAAACGAATAATCTACCAAGGTCGTGGAGAGAAAGACACAACCAAACTGGAATTGCAACAAAGTTTGAACGAATTAAAGTGTTTGTTTTCGTGTCGACATGATAACGTGGTGGCATTGTACGGCTATTCGACCGAAGGCAAGGAACCGTGTTTGGTGTATCAGCTGATGGCTGGCGGAACATTGGAACATCGCTTGGTGAATACAACTCATCCACTGACGGTCACTCAACGCTTGAACATCGCCTTGGGCACAGCGTGTGGCTTGCAATATCTCCACACATTCAGCAGCAAGCCACTCATTCACAGCGACATCAAGCCAGCGAACATTCTGTTGGATCCTTGCAATATCCCAAAAATTGGGGATTTCGGGCTGGCCCGTGAAGGTGCTCTGGACGCTGAAATGGAAGTCTCAAGAGTTTTCGGCACGAAGCCCTATCTTCCAAATGAGTTTTTGGTGAATCGCATCTTCAGCACAAAGCTCGATGTGTACAGCTTTGGTGTGGTACTTTTCGAGCTGGCTACCGGCTTGAAGGCATACGATCGCAAGAGAATCACAGGAGAGAGCAAAAACAGCGGTTTCCTCACAAGGCACATCCAGATTTGTGAGGAGAAGGCTCGTCGTGAAGGTCTCGGCGTGTGGGAGGAACTGATGGACAAGTCATTCGAGCGGACCGCTCCAGTGATGAACTTGTTTTTGAATTTGCTCCGCCTTGGATTATATTGCACGAGCAATGAGGCTAGCGCTCGACCGGAAATGACCGTTGTTTGGCAATATCTCGCTCAATTCCATGCGGCCAAAGGCTTTTGATCAGTCACATTGACGGTCAATCTCCGCTGAGTGCAATCGATTTTCAAGCTCTTCAACAGTCAAACGTCAAGAGCGTGAGATTTTATTCCAACTGGTGTGTTAGTTTCTTCCGCCGCTAGTCTCCGATTTCAGTCCAGAAATTCGACAATGGCATTTACTGAACAAAAATATTGTTTCTCTTTGACATTCCACTAAATTGTTTATTTGTCTTTGTGGCTTTGTTATTTTACTTGATAATTCTAATTCTAGTTTTTAGTGCATTGACGGCATTTGGATGAAATTCATCCGTCAGGCTTGCAGCAACAGAAGGTACTCATGGCCCGGTCTGGATATTAAACAGGCAATTTCTATAAAATCCATTCTTTTTGGGGCGGTTCTCAATGTGCGACATTGTTATATTGTTATTCTTTTATTTTTTTTGCTCAAAAATATTCTAAATTTTTTTATAAATAAATTTTTTTTTTATACCAAAAATTCATACAATCATTTTCAATATTGAACGAGCTTGGGTGATGTCATATCTTGCGGTTTGAATGCTCGATCATGTCTTTTTTGTCGAGCGACAAAGTGTTTCAGACTAGTCGCTATTTGAATAATGGTGGGGGGAATTGGCATTTGTGAATGTTTGATGTAAATTTTAACGAAGAAATTATATTCAAAATTGCACGCAAAACTCAAAATTTTTCACAGAAAAATCATGAGAATCAAAGTTTGTCGATTATTAGCTGTACAACTTTCCGAAAAAAAGAAGAAAAAAAAAATAAAAATTAATTCCATTCAAACATTCCTCAACGAGACTTTCTAAAGTTGATGAGAGACAATACAAATGATTTATAAATTAACACAAACGAATTTTCACGACGAAAATCCAAAAGTATTGAACTAAGTACAATTTAACAGGCGGGGACTTGCAAACAATTAGCGATGACAACGACGAAAGCAATCAGTCATTATCATTGTTGGAATTTATGGCCATCGACCAATAAAGATAGCCATCCGATTCGATGGTTAAATGCGTAGCGGAATATGCGTTGGAGGTGCTGACGACGCCACCAAATTGGCATGTATTGTTGGCTGGAAGAAAAGTGATAAGAGTTATAAGAGGTGTCTGACATGGATTCATGGGGGGTCATATATCACTTACAAACATCCCATTTGAAGCCGGTGGTGGTGACCTTGCAGGGACTACCGATGGGAACGTATGAGCACCAATATTCGGGCGCGATGAACGATTCAGGAACAACGATAGAATGTTTGCCAGGCGGCAAAAGCCATGACAAAGAGTCTCTCGTCATCAAATAAACCTCAACCGTTGGACTGAACTTGCTGGCCTTGAACAAGGTGTTCATTTGAGAGAGAATGTGATCGATGCGACCGGAAAATTCAGTCACTGTGATGACCTTTTTGATCTGAAATTGAATTACGTCAGAGAGAAAGAGAGAGAAACTTTTCTTTCGAAATTACATTTTTTCGTTGGAAAATCGGTTGAAGCGTCAACAGTGCCTTGGTAAAGTCGGTCTCATCTTGGTCTGGCGTCTCGATGATCGCACAACCAGCTTCAATGAAATGCTCCTTCGTGCTGGCCGTTATCGAATCACAATCCCCGGTGATGAAGTCTGGCTTGCAAACATCGTCATTCTTGCAGAAGATGTTAACGAATTTCAACCACTGATTAGCACCTCCGTCCACAAGCAAACGTACATCAGCTGCATTACACGAGTTCGTTATGAATTATTCGATGGAAGAGAGTTCAATGAAACTCACCGTTATTCCATAGTTGCAGGAAGGTGCTGGCACGTACTTGAATCTGTCGATTGAGCACGATGATCGCGTACGGTTCAGGTCGCGTGGCTGAATCAATTACGCGCCGAGAAAACCACGTTTTCGCATCCATTTACGGAATGAATATCACTGCTGATGAGGTCCGAAACATAAGCAATCGTCACCACAGCTGATAGATACTGACACCATGCATATTGCGAATACAATTCAACCAGTGACCCACTGCTATTGTTTTTACTAAATAACAGTGTCGCACATTCAACGTTCAACGTTGGTCGCATGATTTTGACAGCTATCTCGTCCACACCATGACATTCGCAATGTCATACATGCAAAGAGAGCGAAGCACGTCTTGCGTACTCTCGCGCTTTTTCGCGCTCTCTCACAACCTCTCGTGCATTCTCCGACGAGGTGGTTAGCTGTCAAGCTATTCGCTTTGTTTTGAATCGTCATTACAGAGTTGATGTTTTTGGCAAGCAAAGCAAATATTTTGTGAAGAATTAACGGGAAAATGTCTACGGAAGTTTTCAAATACAAGACGTTCACATCGTCTGTCCATCCGTCGTTCTGGCACAAATTGACTGAGTTGAAGATCAATGTGGACAAATTGGATGATAAGAAGAAGCCAATCGCCGGATTTTACACGAATTCGAATTCAACGCACTGCATTTTGGATGTCGACGCCACCGCGTTCAATCAGTGAGGGGTTGAGTGGGAAGATTCTCGATGGGCGTTTCGTTTCAAATTAGTTGTTTTTCTTCCAGAAATTTTGAGTCGCAAAAATGTCGTTTTCAAGGCCGAGGCGTCATTCAAAATAAAAACACTATCGAAGACTTCAAGAGCTGCGATAAACTGGCGTTGATTGCCGAAGAAGGTCAGAGCATTTGGGAAGACATTTGCAGTGGACGATGTTTGGCTGATCCGAGTCTGTTGTCCAGATTTATCATTCTGTCGTTTGCGGTGAGTGAGTTGACTGTTGCTCCGATCAGAATTTAACGTTAACTTTCCCGGTCGACAGGATCTCAAAAAGTACAATTACTATTTCTGGTTTGCCTACCCTTGTCCAAGCGAGCCAATTGTCGAAAAGTCTGCTGAAGCAAAGCCGATAAGCCAAGCTTTCCTCGATGAGCAAGTCAGTGAAATCACTTCGAATTACTTCAATGAAGACGATCAAAGCCAGAAAGCGTTCTTCGTTTTGGAGAAAACTTCCGACGGACACTTCCAATACCATCGACTGGCGGCGAAGATAAGCGCTGAAAATAAAACAGAGAACTTCGCCAATGCAGCCGTTGAGGATATTTATTTCTGCTTTTCGGATCCGAGCGCATCATCGGAGAACGCTGGATGGTCTTTGAGGCTGTTTATCGTGGTTTTGACTCATCTGTGGTAGGTTGATTGTGGCCATCGCCGGAATGACTGCTGATCCCAACCCCTCTCTTTCAGCCCTCTGCTCCGGGGTAAAACCATCAATGTTCTGTCTGTTCGAGTCAAAAACGCGGTTTCAATCGAAAACAGCATCTTGTTTTCGTTGAAACTACCCACCGACGATATTCAGCCGGAGCAACTCAAGTGGATTGGATGGGAGGCGAACCAACAAGGAAAATACTTGCCGAAAATCGCTCAAATGGGAGACAGCATGGATCCGTTAAAGTGAGTGGCATTCTGAGTCTTCGAGCTGTTTCGCTAATTTCACCTTTTTCACAGGCTCTCCGAGAGTGGGGTCAGTTTGAATCTCAAATTAATGAAATGGCGTCTGGTGCCCGACTTGGATCTCGATGTGATCTCTAAATCAAAATACCTCCTCTTCGGTGCTGGCACCTTGGGATGCTCTGTCTCTCGCTCGTTGATCGTAAGTTGCCTCCGGCTCTCTTTGATGTTGTTCTCAATGTTGACTCCGTAGGCATGGGGCGCGAGACATATCACGTTCGTGGACAGTGGTCAAGTGTCTCACTCGAACCCAGTTCGACAAAGTTTGTTTACTCATGCGGATGCTGTTCAACGCAAGGACAAGGTTAAAGCGGCCCCGGCTCGTTTGAAAGAAATCTCCCCAGGTATTGAAGCTAATGGCTACAATTTGCACATTCCGATGCCTGGCTACCCCGTTGGAGAATCTCTCAGAGAGAAAACTACCAAGGATATTGAGAAAATTGAAAAATTGGTGAATGAACACGATGCGATATTTCTGTTGACGGATTCGCGTGAAAGCCGATGGTTGCCAACGGTTTTGGGTGCCGCTCAGAACAAGGTGAGTCTGGCATGAGTGGTATTCTGGCGTTTTGAGCTAATGGAACGTTTCTTCAGATTATTATCAACGCGGCACTGGGTTTTGACAGCTATTTGGTGATGCGACATGGAGCGAATGGTGAGGTTGACTCAGAGCCTCAAACACCGGAAGTCATCGATGGTCTCAAGCGCATTGAAGGTCAGCATTTAGGGTGCTATTTCTGTAACGATGTCACGGCCCCTGGAAATGTGAGTTTGAAGAAATTTGAAGATGGAAGGAATCCCTTGAATGATATTTATTCAAACTGGTTCGAAGTGAACTCAAAAGATTTGAACATCCGGATGGGAGTATGATTCGAAATTAGAACAGTCCGCTTGATCGAGACTCAGATGGTCAACGGAAGCTACCTCTAAATGCAGGCCTTGAGAGGTGGTCATTTTGAACCCGTTCATTTTATCCAGTTGATTGTAGCTGCGGTATTTGAAAGAGGGGAACAGTTGGCCATTGATGGCGAACTTAAACTCCCGATCGGTCAACGCGATGGCCATCTTGAATTGCTGGTCGATTGCGAACGGAAAAATGCCTTGACGTTCCTCTGAGCCCCAGCTCATGTCGTCATTCATGTTGTTGCGCACCACAACGTAATGAGGATCGAAGCGCGCGTTGAAATGCAAAGCCTGTTTGCTGGAGATGCCCTCAGTGAATTTCAGCAAAAACATCCCTTTCGGACTGCCGTATGGAATCGCCGTGATGACAATTACATGACCTGTTGATGGAAATGAATTAGGTTTCCATCGAAATATTTGAATGAAGCTAACCGGGTTGGAATCGTCGTGGCGCATCATTGCTGAACTCCACGCGAGGATTGTCGAACTGTACGAGCGGAAAGGGCGACGGGAACGTTGATCGATGGTCGACTTGCTGTAGAAATTGCAAGTCATTTTTCAGTTCAATCGCACGAATATCCTGGATGGGTTGACGGAAGGCGAATGTGCAGTAGGGCTCGTTGTTGACGGCAATGTGGAACTTCTCATCCCCGATGAGGATGTAGAAGCGAAAGTCTTCACCAGCGATGATGGGATTCGGGGCGCTAAGCTCATCTAGATGCTCTTCCCGTTCCTCCGTGCCCCATTCGCCATCCTCTCGGGTATTTCGCACGATAATGTCCTCGTGGAACCGAACCGAAAGATGCAGAATGGTGTTGTCTTCCTCATTTTTGCCAGTCTTCAAACTCAGGTCAAGCCTTTCAATGGAAGAGTTGAATGGAATCACCTCGATCAAACATCTTCATCGGTCTTCATCAACTCACCTTGAAGCCGCGTCACAAGTCTTCCCCGCCACCACAAATACGTGGCCAAACTCAACAGGATTCAAAATTCCAACAAATTCCGTAATCATTTCGAGTCTTTTGAATATTTCTTCGATTTTATGATCCAAATCCGCCACGAAACTCTCACTTTCCTCTCAAGCACACGATCAAAAACCAACTGTCAAAGTCAACCGGTCGCAACCGCGGTAATAAATGGGTGGAAATCGCTTATCGCAACCGTACACAATTAGCCTTATCTTATCGTGATTTTCTCAGAATGAGTTACTCAGCCGAGCACGGATTTTTATTTACAGTCAACGAAAGACCGTACCTTGGATCAACAATGCACTGTGTCGCGACCAGCTGTTTCGAACATTGCCGGCAGTTTGGCGGTTGAGCTGTTGATATCCTTGCTGCAGCAACGTCGCTCGCATTTCAGTCCAGCGTACTTTGCAACGAGCAACTTCGACGTTCAAGACAAGGTCAGTAACATCCCCGAGGAGTTGCTGGGCATCATTCCTCATTCGATTCGGGGCAATTTGAGCAATTTAGAACAGATTTTGCCGGCCACCGAGCGATTCCCTCAGTGTATTGCGTGCTCGCAGGTGAGTTCAGTGGAGGCAAGCGTAGTGAGAGGGGAATCAACTTCCTTGTGATTTTCAGCCCGTTTTGAATGGATACAAATCCGAGGGTCATGCGTTCCTGTTCAAGGCCTTCGAAACAGCCAAGTTCTTGGAAGACACCTCGGGTATCACCGAACTGTTGAGCGCACACCACGATGAAGTAAGTCGAACGTGATGATTGGGGTGGATTCGCATTGAAAATTCTTGATTTTCAGATACTGGAGTTCGCCGAGGACGACTTCGAATGGGGAGAGTCGGACTGAGAAACCCTCACTCACGCCGCTACTCAGGATGATCAAATGGAATAAAACCAATTCGTTATATCGATTCATATAATTCTCTTCGCATTTTCAATGTACATTTATTCAAATTAGAAAAAATTCGCTTCAACCTAAATTGTTAATCGCTTGCATGTGTGGAAAACCACAAAAGGAAAAACTGAGAAAAAAAACAACTTTGTTGAAATGAAACCGTTGGCTGTTTTAGTCCCACGTCTTTTCGGGAGTTTCACTTCGCTTCTTTCGCTTCGGCGATTGAAACTTAGCGCTATCGATGGACGGTGATCGGGCGTGAGACTTGGATCTGGACCGAGATTTTTCATTTCTTTCGGATTTCTTGGTCGAACCATCACGTTCGCTCCGATGTGACTTTTCCTCAGACCTTTTCTCGTGATCGCTTTTCTCCTCCTTCTTCGACTTTGAGTCATGCTTCCGTGGTCGACTGTGACTATTTGACTTGTTGCGAGATCGACTGCGTGATCGACTGTGCGAATGATGCGACGTGCCTCGCTTAGACCACGACCGTTGCGTTTTGGAGTGACTTCGCGATCGGCTTGACCATCCTGATGACGATTCCGATCGAGATCGACGGAGAGTTGAGACGAGTTTCTTCGACTTTGTTTGATCTTGGGATTTGCTGTGTGAGCGAGATCGGGATCGTGAGCGAGCTGAGGAAAGAAAGGAGATTTTAGACAAGTCTACTGGATGACTGACGAGTGATTGTATTACATTTCTTATTCCGTGAACGTGAGGGTGAGCGACGTGAACGATTTCGTGAACGGCTGCGCGATCTTGACGAATATGATCGACTGCGACTGTGACTCCGACGATTTCGTGATCTGAAATATCGAAATAGAGATGAATTTCTGGAAATCATCAAATTCGCTTCAAAATACCTTCGTCGTCCATGACGATTTCCATCTCGATTCCGCTTGTAGTCGTAGTCGTCATCGTAGTCGTTGTGATCGTCCTTGTGGTAATCACCATCGTACGACTGATAGCCACCACGTCCTCTGTACGATCCTCGACCTCTGCCTCGAATGAACCTTCCGCGAAATCCTCCACGAAAGCCGCGATACGGTCCTGTCGAATTCGGATAATAATCGGGCCGCATTCCTTGCGGATAGAATGGTCCTGGATATGAGTACATTCCCATGCTCATGCCGACATTGACCCATTGTCCTGTCTCTGGATTGAACATCGGGAATGAGCCAGGTGTTGCGATCGGAGCTAAAATCTCCTTATGTTTCCCGGCGTCAGATGACTCTCCCGATGACGATGATGATGATGATGAGGATGAATTGGCCTCACGGTTGGACTTCTTTCGCTTTCGCTTCTTCTTCACCCCACCATCGCTCAGAACACTGTCATCTGAACTGATGGAGTTGACGCTGGGCGATCGCTCCAACGCCGATCCCAGAATATTGTTCGCCTTCGCTTTCTTTACGCGATTCCGTTGTCGTTCAAGCTCCTGTTCCTGAACTGTTTTCACTTTACGAATCAATTTGTCCCGCAAGTCGAATTTTCTCGGCTCTTTATCTGTTCGCTTCACGTGGCTACTGCTGCTACTTCCATCCTCGTTTTTGATCTTCGTCGAAGCCATTTTGTTGTTTTTCAACTGCGAATATTCAGAGGATTAGCTAGCGTTCGTGTGTGGATGATATGAATCGACTTACTTTGATCCGTTCAAACAACGCCTCCAGCACTCGAATGCTTTCCAATTTCCTCTGGGCGATCAGCAATTTCTTTTCTTCACTTCGAATTTTGCTACTCAACTGAGTTTGTTCTTGTTCACGGAGTCGCTTCAGATGCCGCTCCTTACGACGTTCCTCTCGTTCTTGTTGCTTCCGCTGTTCTTCTTGCTTGAGCAGCTCCTGTCGTTGCCTGCAAAAGGATAATGAAAGCGTTGAGTATTTCGGCGACTCTGTTTCTTTGAGTCGAACATACTTCTCTTTCTCTTCGCGAGCCTTCTCTTCATCAATGACCTTCTGTTCCTCTTCCTTCTTGGCCATTTCCTTGGCAATCAATCGATCCCGAATGACTTTACGCCGTTTAATGTTACCATCGCTCAAATGCTTCGTTTTGTCAAAGTCCACAATGATGTCGATCGCGAGATTCTTATCACCTTCTTTATGCACCAGCTTCATGGCCCGGAATTCGTCAAGCGTGCGTTTGAACGAATGATATTCTGAGAACTGGACGTATCTGTGGGGAGAAAAGAGATGTCAATACACCGTTGATGGGTTCGAGACAACCAACTTACCCTTCAAAATACAACTCCTGGTCGAAGGAGAACGTTTTCATCCCCGTCATATGGCTCTTCATGTCCTTGCGATAAGGATCACAGATCGGTATGTCTACCGTGCGAACATCACCGAATTTCTCAAAAATTCGCTTGAAGATACTTTCGCTCGGCTTGACAACCTCGTCGTTCTCCTGATGCCGCGGACAGAACCACCGCATCGGTAGGTTCGATATGTGAATGGTGTCAGGTCGTTCACCCGCTTTCTTCTCGTCCATATTTCGAGCATCCCGAAAGTACGAGTCCCAGTCGTGGCGCTTTGGGAAATTGTCTTTCGCCTCAGCAGCCCGAACCTTAGCACTTTCAGAATAGCCCGACAATTTGATGGTCGCACCGTCCAAGCGCGAAATAATCGTTTTCATTTTTCCACGTTCCTCGAGCTCACCGTCCAGTCGTATCACTTCGAGGGTGCTTTTATTTACCTGGAATTGAGGGTCGGTTAATTTAATCGTTCCAAGACCGCCGACTTGCCAAAACACTCACCTTCAACGCTGAATATTTGTCCGGTTCGATCAACTTCCGCAATTTCTCCATGACATCCCAGTTGGATAGCGTCTTACCCGTGATCGCTGTCGGCAATTGCACTGATATGCTGAGCTTCGCAATCGGCTTGAGATACAAACTGTGCGGCAAATACAATGGCACACAATCCGACACATTTTTTATCGTCTGAATATTCATTTTTGTTGTTTTATTTTGTTTGTTTGTTTTTCGTTTTGTTTCGTTTCGAGAGTATTCGTGTGAATGTTCGTCGATACGGTGACGACCAATCGAATAGGAAGTTTGATTTTATTTGATTTTTTTTCGGTTTATTGATTTTTTCGATTTGATTTTTGGGAAAAGAAAAAAAGAAATAAATTAACCTAAAGCTAGAACTCCTAAAATAACGATTAGAATGAAATGGAATTCATCTGGAAATTATGTTGGAAGTGTCCACAAGCGTGATGCGACTTTCTGATTGAGAAGAGCTTGAACCGACGAACGTTTTCGGAAAGACCTAAATTAAATGAAAGCAGATGTTGATGGAAAGTCTATTCGCGAAATGAATGGGATTTTATTTTTTTGAAAATTCACTACTTTTGCTTTGAGATCGTGATATTTTCGAAGAATATCGCCAATTTTCTGTCGAAGATTCGAACTATTGCAACTTGAACACGGCCATTTTTAATTGAATATTCGTTGGACATGTCATTCGGTTGTGGACAGCGTTCGGTTGACAGTCAAATTCGAAAAATCGGGTGCGTTCCGAAATCATCGTTTTGATTTTGCTTGACGGAGTGACTTTCGAGTGTGAAGCTCACCGGGAAATTCCGTGGGGTCATAAACCGTTGCAGGTACAATCGAACGGAGTGTGGCATTGCCTTAACCCTTTGCGAACCGAATGTTTTTCGAATTTTTATGAAGACGCCTGGGGGATTAAGGTACTTTTCATGGGATTAGGGTCTGGTGAGACCTGCTTTTGAGATTTGGTCGAGTCAATTTTACGACATGTCTGGGATTAGCACTGACGCCATGAGAAGTGTTTTGCCAACATTTATGATCTCTCG
The DNA here is from genome assembly GCA_027564135.1 of Lestremia cinerea. Classification (NCBI taxonomy): domain Eukaryota; kingdom Metazoa; phylum Arthropoda; class Insecta; order Diptera; family Cecidomyiidae; genus Lestremia; species Lestremia cinerea. The sequence goes on from JANSTV010016672.1 coordinate 26,227, forward strand.
AAAACGTCTGAAAAGCTGTGATTGGCTTTTCCATCCCCACTTCATTTCTGAAATAGTCGGTGAGTTCGGTCTAGAACATCGTGGAGTAACGCGCTCAGTTGAAGAACGCAATAAAAAGGGGGTTCGAGCCAGTTGTCACTTCATAACGCTTTTTGAGTTCGACCAGACAACAGTTCTCCATACGACACTCGTCTACAATTCGTTCCATCAAAACGGTTTCGGTTCGTTAACAAACCGCCTTTGGCTATACGATCATTCGTGAGTGAAAGTTTCAAGTTCAGTTCAGTTGAGCGGCTCCACCAAAACGATTCGCGGGAAATTCGTGATCAAAGTCAAAAATAGAAAACCTCAACATTTCGCGTGTTTGAGTCGGCAGTGCAGCAGCAGTGAATCGCGTTGTTTACTTCAGATCTGTCAAGAAAATAATCTGAACGCTTAAATTCGCGTCGGTATATCGATTCCGGGTCACCGTTGATTATACGCGCAAAAGAAACTCACAGTTTGATAACAAAAACCACGGAGATTTCTCGCAATTATTCCAAAGACCACGATCAAATAAGAAAAACAAGATGTCAATCTCAATGCAGCTAGTCGAAGCGATATTTTTGAAATATCATCCGCTAGGTCCAAAGATGCAAACGTCTGCAGTGGCGAAGCAAATGAAAACCAGTGAATATCAAATCAATATGTGGTGCATAATCGATTGGGAAGAGCTGAAGAGAAGCTACTACTGCTGCCCGATCGAGCAGCCACACATTGATGATGGCAGCTCAGACGAGTCGGAATATTACTCCGATGCCGGCCAATCACCGATTCATTTCCAACATCCGGACATCGGAGAGCGATCGTCATCATCTGAAACGGTCCAAATGCTGGCGGAGAGAATTGATGATCTCGAACGACAAGTCACTTATCAAAGCCAGCTGATTGAGGGGATGAAGAACAACTTGAAACCGCATCCTTTTATCCACACGCCGTCGTCATCGACGGACCCGCTGAATTCTTGTCACTCCGACAGCTCCACCGTGCCAGATGCCATAACCCTTCCGAAGAATGCATGGATTGCCGCTTGCCAACGGGAATTCATCGATTTTCTTCTGAACGAGTTTTCATTCATCGAGGACGATTTGAATGTGATTTCGGAGAAAATAAAGCGCATCTACAATACGGACTTATTCACGGATGAAATTCATATGTTCGTTATGTCCAGCGTCGCGAGAGAGATTCAGAAGACGGGCCAAGATATGAAAATGGAACAAGCCATTTTCGCTGCGAGCAACACGGATTATGACTTGGTGTCAGTCCTGCTGGACGTCATATCAGCCATTCTGGAGGAATACATCGTGCACTTGGAGCAGTGAAATCGGACAGATTTGCTGTGCGGAAGGCTGTGAGATCTCGAATAAGAATCAGAATAAGAAAAATCGACAATGAAAAGGACATCGTTCAAGATGATCAATCTGCTAATGGAAAAAATATCAATAAAATAATTTCTTTAAATTTATTTGAATTTTTGTTTTTTTTTTTATTTAAAATCAGTATTTAGCTAAATTCGGCGCCAGAATTGAAATAAAACTAGAACTGTTATCAATCGTAAGTATTGTAAAAATTAAACTCAGAGGAAAAAGTAAAATGAGCCGCGTGAAGAGCAAAAATAAATAAATCTAAAATGTTGAAAATTCCAAACAAACGGAAATGAGAAGATAAAAAGAGACAATTGTAAAAATTTGCTGTGATTTATGTAGAATTGCTGTTGAAATGTTGTGCTGCACTGGTCAGCCAGTATTGTGTTCATGTCAATGACTTGTTTTTCTATCGGAAATAAATTAGGACTTATGTGAATTAAAACTAAGAAAAAAAAATGTTAAATACATACATCCAAAATTAAATAACAAATCATCAATTGATTATTTTTTTTCAAACAAAGAAAAGAATTTTGCTGTTTGCCTTCCTTCGATTTTCGATTAATTGGCTTAGACTAATAAATTGATTTTTTTTTACTTGGATTTTCTTAAAGTTTTCTTATTTTCCAGTTTTCTTCCATTTTGATTTTTCTTCTTAATAATTATCACATTTAATATTCGTGCTTTCAATGACAGCCACAATTTATGGCAAGATTTTCTCTCTTTCTTTCCTTTTTTTCTTGTTATTGTGTTCATTTTGTTGTCGCCATTTCGATTATGGAATCGAAACCGATTCTCGCAGTGTTGAATTTTTCATCTACAATTTTTTTAAATTTTTTTTTAATTTTTTTTTTTCAAAGATTTCTATCTGACTAAAATGATTAGGTTTATTGACTTGCATTTTGCTTGATGAGTAAATTGAATTTCGGTGATTTTGATCGGTGCGAGGGGATTTAACGGCTTGAGGAGGGGACGCGGTTTTTCTTTCGCGGAAAAATTCGAATTTCCTTGGGCTTTGAATTCCAATCGGAAGTTTTAACTTGAATTTCAGACGAGCAGAGTCAAAAGTAGAAAAAGCAATCGATGCGAATATATGCAAGTGAATGTGATGTGTGACTCTGTATCTGACTCCCGTGTGGTTGTGTGTGTATGTGTGTAATAGTGAAGTATCATTTTGTACTGAATGCATTTCTTCCGCACCGAAACGCACCGAAACATCCTTGGGCTTCTTAAAGACGGTCGACACAGGGTGTCTTTCCAGAAAATCTTATCGATTGACCAATCGTCAATCCGAAAATACGAACGCGACTTGAAATTCCATTTCAACTTTTTTAATCTCATTTCGTTGTGATTGACGGCTCGATGAAAAACTCATTCAATCGTCAATCGGCAATACATATTGAAAATTCGAGCATTTGCTTAAGCATAAAAATCTTTCAAACTCGACGGAAAAAAACATGGAAGAAATTCCCAAAAAAAATTCTTGCTTTTTATACAAATCTCGGTCGCACGTTCAAATAATTTACAGAGCAAAACCATCTTCTATACAAAATATACATGCTGCTTGAGGAGAAAAATACAATTTGACGGCGGTAAATGCTTAAACAAATTCGATCGAATCATGCTTTGAACCTGCACAATAAACGTCAATGACGATACCCTCAAATAACTAACACATTTTTCACTTATTTTTTCTTTCGCAAAAACACAAAAACAAATACAAACGAATCGAAATTGAGTTGAATTGAATTGGACAAAACAAAAAACCTATTTACAGAATACAAAAAGTCAATTAATTACAACGATTAATTACAAAATCTAGAATACTGTTCTTCCTTTCTATCGATTTCTCTTTCGAACAAATTTGTCCCGCACGTGTTGCCGTGCGTTTGTGATGATGACGAGTTCATGCCATTTGTGTTTAGTTCAAATATTTTCGACACTTTTTCGAACCGCATGAGCATGGAATTTTCGTTTCCTCAAAGGGAAACTTATAATCGTAGGTGAGCTCTTCGCCCTGGACGATGCGACGCAGTGCAAAGATGATGATGTGCTTGTGTCCCAAGATGTCGACGACTTTGGAATAGCAATTTGGCTGGAAGGGGAAGTGAATCAGAGTCAGATGGGGTTCATGAGGAACTCGGCTGGGATGACTTACCTCGCATGCATGATTTATGAAGCGGGCTGCGTTGCCTCGCATGGTTGCATCGACAACCAGATTATCATCGATTTTGAACATGTAGCAACCGATGCCTCGTCCATCGTAATACCGTTCCCGTTTGTCAGTCAACGTTGATCGTATCAATTCACCCGCATACTCGATGACCATTTCGCCTGAAACGAATATTCATGAATCTGCCATCCTTGTCAAACTCGCGTTCATCACAAATTACCTGCTTCGATGTCCCGATTCGAGAACAATCCTCGGCCGTGAATGTGCGAACGATAGACCCCCACAGATTCTTTGTAGGTTTCCTTCAGAGTTCGATACCTCATCGCCATTGGGAGATTGCTGCCGCTGCCTCGTCTGAAAAACGGATTTCTTTTTGAGATTTTGGATCACCTCGAATGAACAAGCGTGTACTAACCTTGGTATGAGTTCATTATCGCCATTCGGCGGAACGCAAATTTGAATGGGTTGCTTTCGGTGACGTGATGCCAGCCAGCTGAACATGTCGTACTCCGATCGTGTGGAGTAGCCTTCGCATCGAGCTGC
>JANSTV010016673.1:0-16348 GCA_027564135.1 Lestremia cinerea
GAATATTTGATACCAAAGCGGAGTCTCGCGAGTCGGTACGCAAAACTCAATCGAGTAGTCGCTGGAGTCTTAAAGAAAGCTCGAATGTCTTGAAACTCAAAAGAGCTTCGGGCGATGCTCAATTGATTCCTCAAAAAGAGACTAAATTTAATGATCATACAATACTTCAATAAGATTCAAAACTTTCACTCGGGGGTGCTCCTTACGATTTCGTCGACGATCTATTCAGAAATGGAAGAAAAACAACAACAACAAAAAATCCAGCATGAGTCGAAAAAAGCTAAAACGAAACGTAAAAAATAAAATTGAATGCTAATAAAAAAAACAGCATAAAAACGTATGCAATACGCAATTCATTTGGTTTGGAAAGTGTTCAGCGTTTGTCGCTGTTGTTGTAGTCGTCGTCGTGGTCGTCGACGTATTCGTCGTCTTGGAATACCACGACGTCAATGACGGCCACGATTGAATGAAAAACCTTAAATGGTTTGCTGGCTCGCTACGATGACGGAATGACCTATTTGCACTTGACGATGGTTGAACACGCAATACGCATGATGCGTGCATGGCCTTGGATGTGTGCGAGTATGCTTGAAAGTGTGTCTGTGTAGGAAAGATGCTCTGCGTGCACGAATATCCGATGATACGAAACTATTTTTTGGTGCGGTGTGTTCAGGGCCCTATTTCCGAATACGCAACGCATTCTAACAATAATTAAGTAGGCAATTCGACTAATTTCGAGTGATGCGTATTTCACTTTCTTTCGAGATTCGTCGCTGAAGAAGAAGAAAAAGGCGAAACCCTACAGAATAAAAAAAACAACAACAGCAAAGTTCAGTGATTCCTTTCTCTTTCAATATGCAGTGAGATACCTTTGAATTGCGTGCAAAATCGAAACCATGGTAACGCATTCGCATATGCGTTAGATTTCATTCCTGCGTTGCCTATGCCATGCCATTCATATTCGGCTAGCGTAAACCTAATACTGCCGCCACTGGTGCTGCTGCCACTGTTTATGTATTGCGTTTTTTTTTTCATATTCGATTGTGTGGCTCTCCGACGAAGGCTATGTAGCGTGCTCTCATTCTGACGCACGAAAATCGCATGTGCCACTGCTGTTTCGATATTTTTCGGGTAATTTTCTCTCGCTTTGGCTCACAGACGAACAATACAAAGCATTACAACTAATCGAGCAACTCAAAAATTCCAAGTTTGGCTATTCCGCCCTAGGTTTTGAAAGTGTTTGGAGCCTACAATAAGAAACGGTGCAAACAGTGAATGAATTGAGTGAAAAATAAAAATAATTTAATTCCGCATTTCCATCGCAATAAATTGATGCGAATCAGTTTGAAAATCATTGCTGCAAATCGTTGAGCAAAATCGAGGACTTAAAGTGTGAGTGAATTTCAATTTTGATAAAAATCATTTGATGTGCGATATTGCGCGTCGCACATAACCCTGGAGAACTACGAAGCGCCGTAGTTCTGCAGGGCAGCCGGAACGCGCCCCCGCGGAGAGTGTGGAGAAACGAAGCCGGACCGACGTTCAACTAAAAAACACTTCTGTTCCGACTTGCAAGCAATAAAGATACAGTTTCAGAATAATACGTGCGTTTTATTGAGAAAAAAGAGATTTGTGTGAGACCGGGTCGACACGGTAGTTCGCGCATATCTTTTCATGGTCCTTCGAGGAGAAAAACCAGCACCGATCGGTAAGCGCAAGAGCATAAGCATAAGTAATCTCGAGAAAAATATCGGCGCGAAAATAATCAAAGTGAGCATTGATAATCAGCGCGGAGAACAATCAGCATAATTCGCACAAAGGAATCGAGCATCAATCGGCGCGCAACGTAGTCAAAGCAATAGCAGGCGCAAACTAAAAAATCAAAAAGACGAAATAACGGTATCGCCAGCGCAGGCGAAAAAATCATTCGAGAGCATTCCAGAACATTCGAGATCGTTGGAACGCAGAGAACGAGACGACGACAAGTCGAATTCAATAACACACAGCACAGCACAAGTGCTGCGACGGTGCAACAAAGTAACGGCGCAACAACAAAGCGAGCATTCAGCATAAACGACCGTTAGTCATCGATTGTGCGATAGCATAAACAATAGGTTCCCGGAATTACAAACGAAGCATATTTTTTTTCGGCAACGAGCACAGCATTCGAACGAGAGAATTTTTGGTTGGAATAAAACAAACAAACAAAATAGAAAAACAAAGAAAATAAATATTCATTGATAATCATTTGATTCATTGCCGTCGTGCAGCATGCACGAGATTATTTTTCGAATTGGATTTTTATTTGGCAATTTTGAAGTTTGGGACTTGAATGTGCGTCAACAATGCATAGATGATATCCGCTTATTATTTTGCATCCAAACAGTAAATGATGGGCAACACCAGTAGTACAAATGAAAACCACATCCCACCAAGCACGGCCGCTGGAAACGGAACTAATGATGGGAAAGATGACAAACATGACGATATGGATACTATTGACGATGAAGAAGGATTCTTACATGTGCCGAATTTAGGGTTCCATGTAAGAAAATCTTATCACGCCAATGACGATGTAAGTTATCCATCGACGTCTGCTGGTGCCCCGCAGGGCATTTCTTATCAATGACTTTGCATTTTTGGTTTGGAATACAAAAACAGAATGGTGCCGAAGACTTGCGAGAAAAAATGGAAAACGTCTCACTGCAGCCATCAACATCCAATACGACCCCACCAACACCAACATCACCAATCAGCGTCAGCGAGTCAGACACAAATAAAGATGGAACCTTACCTGGTTTAGCTGCTGGGATAGCACCCGCCGACATGATCAACACATGGAACATGAATGGTAAAGTTGTGTTTGTAAGCACAGCCAATGGTAAGTTGTCGCAAATGATGGGTAGGATCAACAGACCGAAAGCGGGCATGTTTCCATTTCCGGAATGTCGATTCGCTCGCACACTAACGCCCAATCTATATTCATCTAATTCTAGGAATTCCAGGAAAGAAATTAAAGTGCCTGTACTGTGATCGATCATACAGCTATGAAACCAATCTGCGTGCTCATATTCGACAGCGTCATCAAGGTATTCGTATCCCATGCTTATTTTGTTCACGAATATTCACTCGAAACAGCACCGTTCGACGGCACATTGCCCGTGAACACAAACATGAAATTGCATCGGGGCGTGCCCATGAAAAACTTCACGAAATGAATGCCAATGACGATGTGAGTTCCCCGGTGACGTCTGCTGGTGTCTTGCAGTGCATTTCTTGTCAATGACTTTGTATTTTTTTGTTTGGAATTAGAAACAGAATGGCTCCGGAGAATTACGAGCAAAAATGCCAAACGTCTCACAGCAGCCACCAACATCGGATTCGACCTCACCGACATTATTGATCAGTCTCACTGAGACAGGAAAAAAAGCCAGCCTACCTGGGACTTCAACTGCTTCGACATCGCCTTTCACAAAGTTCAGCGTTGTTAAAACAACTGATGGTAAGTTCACTCATTCGGAGGGAATTGGGTGATAATTAGACCGGATCTGCAGACCGAAAGCGGACATCTTTCCACTTCCGGATTGTCGATTCGTTGCTTTCGCTCGCACACTTATGCCCAATCTGTTTTCATTTAATTCCAGGATTGAAATTAAGGTGCATTGACTGCGACAATTTATACGCTTGTGATACCGACATGCGTGCTCATGTTGGACAGATACATGAAGTTGTCTGTTTATTCTGTTCACAAATGAATGAGCAAGCTTTTGCAAGAACTTTGAAATGACATTTTGAGATGCAAGGTCTATTTCAAGCCAAAGTAGATCATAGCGAATTGTGAGCAACAAAAAGGAAGCAAGAAAACCGAACGCATTAAAAGCTATTGATGTTTCTGGGATTTGGGCGCTTTTAAATCAAAACTATTTCTTGGTATTTTTATCGAGACTAGTTTCGCCTTCCTACGATGGCATCCCCAAGTCGATCGACTCGATAAAAATACCAAGAAATAGTTTTGATTTAAAAGCGCCCAAATCCCAGAAACATCAATTAAATAATCAAAGCAAAAATTCGGAAGATAATAAGTTTTCATTAAAAGCTAGTTGAAACAGAGATCGAAAGCGAATATGCATTACAAATAACAAATCAGATATATTATATTTACAAAGTAGACAAATACAAAAAAAAATAAAAAAAAATAAATGAAAACCGAAGGAGATGAAAGGCTTGTTTTTCGTTCTTTTTGTGTGTTGGAGTTTTTTCCATAATTTTATCAAAATTAGTATAAAAAAATCAGGGACATCCAGGAGCAACTCTTGAACTGCAACACGTGCCGTAACCAAGCTTCCTGTGGGAACGGGAACAGGATCATCTGGCATTATATCGGATTTTTCAAAGGTTTGAGGAGTAGCTTAGGTGGAGCAGGCTGGTAGAGTTGGGCTAAAGTCTCCGCTAATCATGCACAATCACCATGCAGCGGGCGGTCATTTTCGACACGAAAAACACGCTAGCTCCGAGCTTAGAAAGTGCTCAACAGAGGGCAGAGGGAATTTACATAGCAGAGATTCTCTCCATTCTCATTGTGAATTTCAAAGAAAGTTACCCAAGTCTCAAACCAAAAACCAAAACAATTTAGTCGAGACTCCAACCTAGCAGTGAATAATTAATTAATCGCAATTTCAATTAATCGCACCTGGCCGTCGATCGACTCCATAATGGCTCTCGATATCTGCGTGAAAGCTGGAACTCTCGCGAATCTTCTCAAGTCAATCGCCTCGACTGGAAATTGCAGCTGGACATCGTTTCAATATTTGAATATTTGATGATCATATTTGAACAAAGGTAATTCATGATCGATGAAGCTTAACAATTTTTCCAACAGAAGTCTTTCGGCTATCAAGATTCAATGAGAATTTGAATAAAACATGAGTTTTGGACAAGCCGAGTATTTCCTTGATTTTATAAATCACATAACCGAAAATGATATCACTTTGATGAGGGATTTCGTGTTAATGCGATGACTGTGAATGTTGAGCGCATGAAAAAATACGCTCATTCAGTTCGTCATCGTCGTAACGGCGAATAATGAAAACTCAAATAGAATTCAATTTCCTGTTGAACCATTTGAATAGTAGAGAGCCCGTCGATACACACGGATGTGAGGCATCGACGATTTTGATTTGATGTGATATTTGAATTGAATGGTGGCATGCACAGAACGAGTGCAGCATTGAGAGAGGCTGCCGGAAAATTTCGGGATTGAGAGCGCGTTGGAACGATGTGTTGGAGGTGGTGTGTATTCACAAAGGTGCCAATCGAATATATTCGGGATCGAATTTATGTCAGCACTAGGAAGCACACATACATGCAGGGGCACACAGAACCAATGAGGCCGATGAGTGAATGTGCATGCATTATATCGATTGTTCACGTTCAGCTTGTTGAATTTCATTGAAAGCAGAACGGCAATGTTTCGTTTTCCCATTTCATTGAACAAATTGCTATCGATCCCTCGAGTGAACCAACAAAACAAAGCCTATTTTTGAATGTTGATGAACATCGAGGAACAACATCCGTTTTTTTTCAGTTAGGCTCAAACTCCAACAGCAGCAGCAGTCCATTGAAAATCGATTCATTCACCATTCGAGCGTTTAAATGCCTCGGACTTTCTGCACAAATCCATATTCATTTTTTTTTTCGCAAAATTGCTTTGGAATGAGGAAATGGCATTACATTAATTAATTGTCAATGGCTACTGTTGCATATCGCTCTCGGGTCAATCCAAGCAAAGAGCATAATGCTATCATTCGAACAGTCAATTTGATTCAAGTGGAAACCTAAGCGTCCGTTAACCAATTATTTGTTTGACATAAACTCGATCACAAGCAATTTAATTGGAAATGTGTCGATCATATCGTCATACGCACCGACTTAATGGATTGAATAAATGGCACACCAACCAAGATTACGTTGACCAGACGATTCACATCAATGTTGAATGGTTGAACGCATCGATTTCCAGCCATTATTGACGTGTTTATGAGGTGAACCAGACGACGGAATTTTTCTCGAATGGAATGTTGCTGATGACGACGATCAGCCACCCGCCGATGAAGCAAGTGATCGAATGACGTCATTAACACTCTTCGCAAAAGTGATTCAACATTAAGTGGCTTCGATGAAAGTAACAAGCATCGATGCAGCACATGCACTTTCCAATAATTCGATTCCACGACAAAGCCAGGCAACTTGCCAAAGTGCAGTCAACTCGAAAGGATTCCATTAGGATTTCATGCAAAGTGAATTATTTACGGATCATCTTTCGATATAACATCATTTAGAGAATTTATTATTTCAAATAATAATAAATGGAATGAAGAGATGCTCCAGTTAATCCTGGCCAAACATCTAGAGAACACGACGAGGCTCGCTAGAGGAGTCGTGCTGAAGCAATAGCACTCCACGCGAATAAAGCTAAACATGAACTCAAGCATATCACACTCGTACATACACACACAAACTACCCACACACAAGCATTCAGACGCACATACAGATGAAAATGTAACGAAAATAAATCCTTGAAAACCCATAAGCATCCTGTGCATACTTTATTTACTGTTTCGGTTCAGAACTATTTGCTATTTCAATGTTAGCTGGCATCGAAGCACCGTTATATAACTGTGGATGAGCTGTAGATGGTAACGGTAGCAGCCACTCATTGTGAACGGAATTTTCACCCACATTTAGATGGCTGTGTGCGTCGCTGTGGGTGTGTGAGTGCGGAAGATAGACGCAGTTGGGTGAAAGCAACAGTTTGTGTTCTGTATTCTGTGTGCGGTTCGCTGTTGAGTCGCACTGGGCTCCGGTGAATGTTCCAAATTATTATTATTCAGCCATCCAGTCGAAAGTTTACCACGTTCGGGGCAGCATACACAAACTTTTTTTTCCAATTGGCTTGTGAAGCGCGCGTGCATCGCTGCTTGTGATATACCCCTCGCCCACCACCATTATCGCTGCTCCCAAAGTGTGACTACCGTTTGTGACAGTACATGAACCGTTTGTTGCGACAAACACCGTGCCAAAGTCGCTCAAAGTTGCCCAACCGCTGAGCACATTTGATTTCCACATTTTTTTTTTGGTCATCGAGCTTGCTCAGCCGCTGGGAATAGCTTTCAAGAACACACTCTTCCCCAAAGTCATTCGATCGACCAGAAACGATCCGAATCAGAACGACGCTTAGCAGAAAAACGAACTTTGAAATTCAAACTTTGGTGTTTGCATTTTGTTTTTTCGTTTGCCGTTTTTTTTTTCTCTTTTTTTCTCTTCTATTTGGTCGGCTCCCTTTTCTCGTGTCTTGCGATGGAATTTGTCAATTGATTTCTTTATTTGTTCACTCTCACTTGTCGCCAATTCGAACGATTGCCGGAAACCAACTGAACGAAAACGAAATGCGATAAAACACAAATTTTGTTTCTCGTTTGTCGGTCGGGTGTCTTCGATGTCTGCAACGGAACTAGCAACATTCCAGCTTGTGACGTGTTTGACGTGTGTGCGATGGATCAGTGCTCTAATTTAGTTATTCATTTTGAATAATGGCATGAACCTCAGAGTGTTTCTTCTTGTGTTGAATTGAATCGACCTATCTCTGTGGGCATCAATCAAGTGTCTCTCGTGCGGCAGTGTTATTAGACGATTTCAACGGCAGCTCGGCCATTTATCTTTTCATCAGCCTCGATCCAGTCAATCGTCCAATGCATAAGAGTCTGTGAATGTGACGTCTGGCCAACGTGATTCTATTCGATAGTTCATTATTCAAACCCAATTAACGTGATTTTTACCGTTAATTTATGCAATATTCATGCTCGATTTCAATCAACACACGTTCGAGACGAGGTGAGTGCATTTTATGTTTAATTGCAATTACTCGAAATATTATGGAAAATGTACAACTTATTGTATGTTGACGGCGACGGTATTGGCTGCAGCTGCTGCTGATGGTGCTCATGTTGCTCATTCGAGAGTAACTTGCCTGTATAAATTAATTAAAATTTCTATTGTTCATCGCAGATGGCTGGGAAATGATGAAGAATTTGTGGACAGGAAATTTCACGGAAATTCTGATGATTTCTTCAAAACGAGATGAGCTCGTCTTCGGGGAGGGCAAAAATGCGACTAAGTGAATAGGAAATCAATAGCATCCTCCAGCCAATGAACACCAGTAGAATGGATATTGATTGTGATCTAATTGAATTCCAAAGTGCTATTGTTGTTTCACTCAACGTTCGAACGAATGATGGAAGAACGTCCAAGGCATTGCAACTGTCTTGTTATACCCTAATGGATTGACGCGTACAAGTGAACTAATCGCACCATTCCACGCACACAACGCATCGTATCAACGACAATGGGGCAAAATGCGAAATCACTTGAAATCAAATCAATTTTTCATGAGCTCTTTCGCAATACGCCAAATTGGTGATAATTCGAAAGGGAAATAGTCAAAGGCATCCATGCCGCGTGAAAGGTTCACTCTCGCTCGCACAACCACACGCCCACACAGAACGACAATAAATAATAAAACATTCGATTCCATGCGCTTCCCGGAATGAAATCCCACCGAGCGTTGAGTCGACATGCGAATCGACCGAAATGAATTTCGAAGGCGAATGTGTGCTCTTGGCAGATGATGAGCATGTTGTTTTGTTGTCGTTGCCGTCAGTGAACGTTGATGATGCGATTGCTGACTATCTACTTTCGAATAACCACCCGAGGACGAACATCCCGTTGAATAATTTATCTTGAAATTTCAACTTGAATGAAATATTCCAATGATTTTTCAAATGTCACGTTGTTTTTATGCTTAATTTCAATTCTTAGCATTTGCTTTGGATTTCGTCGGAATCTGCTCATTCTGAATTGTTCATTTTAATTTTTCAACGAAATGATGACAATTTGAAACAATTGAATTTTATACTCTCCGCAGTGAAACGTTCGGAGCGGATGATTCGCCTTTGAGGCACTTCATCGGCACCTGGCCTTCTCCACGCCATTCGAAAAATGATTGGAAAATCTGAAATGGCTTCCAACACTCTCACGAAGCACATCTGCTCATTCATTTTGAAAGCACTGGAGTGCTTTTCAAAATAGCCCAGGCGAAATGAGATTGATTAAACAAAGGAATTAATGCGATGTGCATGATGCGATCGACGAAGCGTTCGTCCGAACCATGTTGCGAGCTAAACCAACGTTGTTGAAATTTGACGCACCGATGCGGTGATGATCAGATTGCGTTTTCAATGAAAGTAGCTGGCGGCCCCGGTTTGTTAACGAAAAGCTTTGAGAATATTTGCATTCTCAAAATGCTGTGGTCGAATCGGCTAACCATAGATCAATGGTCAACATTCAGCAGGGAAATTTTTCGTGCGTTCTTCCAATAAAACGTAATTTTCTATTTTTATAACCGAACGAACACAACCCGGTTGACGATAAGCCAAAATTAAAATTGTCCAAATATTTGAGCAATTACTTGGAATGGTTTCATTCGGAGCGGCCATAAAGAATGGCTTCAATTTCTTTGCATGCGAACGCACTTAAGATCAGTAACGAGTTTCGGGCATGAAAACTGTCACCTGAATGCATTCCCATCTCGTCGTGCAATGCCGCATTGACCTCAACACGACTCCAACTCAACGAGATACGATCTCTTGTCCCAAACACGATATACTTCAATTACAAGACCATTGTTGATTCTTAAAATAAAACATTTTATTTACTTCGCGATTTATTGGTTACAAAACATGCAAAATCGAAAGGTCATTTAGGCTACACATGACACTTGACGTGGGGTGACGCATGCCATTTGCGCGTCCACAATCGATGCGTTGAAGGGAAATAGTCAGTTTCTAATGGAACAGCAGTGGTGATGAATGGGTGAGAGCCAAAGGAGAATGGCCGAGAATGGAAGAGTGTGAGATGAGGGGAGAGTGGGAAAGGTAGGGTGAATGGGAGTAGATTGATCCGGGGTGTGCGAGAACAGCTGGAGCGGCGTGGGACAAATAAGCCGGGCCATGTGCTAATAGTGAACCATGGCTGAGAACTGGCCCGTGGCTGAGGACTGGTCCATGGCTGTACAATGGAGCATGTGAAATAACTGGAGCGTGAATCAATGGGGCAGCTACGGCGGTTTTGACAACATGAGCTGTTGGGCTCTTGGAAACAACAGCGTTGAAGCCATTCACTGGATCAGCGGTGTAGTCGACAGTTCGACGGCTGCCATCGGGCTCAGTCAAGGAGTACTGAAAATAGACACTGGATGAGTTCGAGTCCGAATCGAGCCAAAGTCAGAACTCACTTGGCCAGTGACAACGTCACCGTCTCGGGTTTCATGTTGATTTTTATCGTCGCCGGTGAGGGCGTCCTTCACGTCATACGCAAAGCTGTATTGTGGATGAGGATCGTAGTCTTCCGTCTAAAGGGGGAGCAAGGAAATAAGCATTGTGAAAACGTCATTTAAACATGAGTTTTTTTTGACAATTCAAAGCACTCACCTTCACGAGTGCATGAGCTGGAGCAACACCAATTGCAATCGATTGAACGCTAACGACAACGCCAATTAGAACCAGAGCGGAAAGCTGTGGAAAAGAAACGAGGAAATTGATTGAAAACTGAGATTCTGCTAGTATCACCCAGACCCTCGTTTGAGCGAAACTAAAATGATATGTCAAAGCCATGAGTCATCGATCCACCCCTTGTCGTGAATCGATGAAATGAAAATCTGATTATTTATTACGTTGCTTTAGTTCGAGAGTAACAAGGAAAACACAATATATAATTTCGAAAGGAAATAAAAATATATGGAATTATGATCGCCTCGGTGAACTCAAGTGGGATTTCAAGAAGAGAGAGAAAAAATGAAAATCCCATTGCAACTGTTGCCTTAAGAAGGAAAGCCGTCTAAGACGAATCGCGTTAGAATTATTCAATGTCATTTGCAGACGATTCTTTCGATTTCACATTCGAAGCAGATTCAGCTTAATATTTAGCGCACCTGAGCTCGCCACACACACACACACCCGCTGGGTGGCAATTTACTGGCCATTTTATTGAGCCATCACTTGAATATCCGCCATTACGGATGACGGTCAAACGGCTGCTGTGACGGATTTCGGATAATGAAGAACAGAAGAAGGGCATCGACCGAAACATAAACGGAAGAAAAAATTAATAATGGAAGGAAATCATAATATTTTATGACTTGCAATATTACGCTGTTCATTGCTGAAGAGAATCGCCAGTGATTGTGTTTGTGCTGACGAGCGACCACATTGCTGAGGCAAACAAAGACCTGAGGCAGATACGAATTATGATAAGCAATTTTTTCATCATTTAATTCTTATTTCGGTTGCTCGGCAGCATGTCACTGTGGCCTCGGCTGAATGTGCTGACAGCCAACGACAAATTATCATTTCGATTTTTCAATTGAGCGCAACGAAGATGTCACGGCTCATTCAGAATCCGATTGTCGGGTTCATTTCACTGCTCGCTATCCGTCGCGCATCGATAAAGTATGCCAAAGTCCGAGGTCGGCAACAACAAGAGAAATAAAAACGACCGATTGAATTTTCCAAATCGATGGTTCGACGCAGATTTATTGCCATCGAATAATATCGAAATCAAAAGAAAAACAGCACATTCCATTGAATTTGGCCGAAATGATTGTGTTCGCCAGCTTTTGGGGGAGCTGCAATCCAATCATTTGACTGAGTCTGAAAAGGAGAATCATGCTCAGTCGCAACGATTTCGGGTGCGATACCTCTTTCGAAGATTGCCAAAACGGCGATGCCATTGTTCGCCCATTTGGCCGACACATAAAAACCGGTCTCTTGCATAAATGAGCAATTGATATGAAATTCGTTTCTTCGATGCGGTCGTATTGCGCCATTCATGCGTTTCGTGTTTTTCTAGTGTGGATCCATTGATGGAGTGGAATCAAGTGAGGGTGAGGGTGGACCGGATGAAAATAGGAACGATATATATGTGCCCATAAAAATAGATCCACCTTTTTGCTTTCAACTTCTCTCATTCTTCTTCTTTCTTTGCTTTCTTCGATTTTATTTTCGATTCTTTAAAAAAAAAAACGAAAAAGAAAAGAACACAAAACATATCATCGATTCTACTTAGTCGCCCATAATCTCGGATATGAAACGGCAATGATGACGGCGAGGACACCAAATGCGAAATTTTTATGAAGACTTTTGTCTTTTAAATGGAAAATAAAACGAGGCATCAATGTTCCATCTCCCTTTCTTTTTTCGTTCCTTCCGCTTTCTTTCATTTCGATTAATTTCGCTTTTTCCGCCAATCGCTTCTTGTTAGGCAACCACTTCCTCCGAGATCCAGCGGAAAAGCGGCTAAGAGCAGAAGTATCGCTTTTAATTTACTTTCATCATCGATTTGGTAAAAGCGTATTATTTTCTTTTGTTTTCGCTTTGTTTGCCTCTTTCCCGCTCTCTTGCTTCGATAATTAATTGATTTTACTTTGGAATTAGCGCATTGTTTCCTAAACGGGTCGAATGAGGCCAAATCAAAGACTTGATGTAAAACAACCAGTCAGTTCAGCATCGAAAGTGGCGAGAACGAGAAAAAAGTTTCGTTATCGGATTTCCGATTTTGCCGGAGCCGACAAGCGGCTTTTCTCACGGTGAAGAAACTTTGGAGAGAAAAATGTAATAACTTGTTTTCGAATTGGACAGTTTCCGAAAGGATATCAATTGTGATATAGATCTCGTCCATCGGCCGCTGACAAGGAATCCAATGGATTCAATCCGATGAAAAAGCCTTGACACACAAAATCCATTGCATTTCGAATCGATGAATTATTAAAATTCCCAAAATGTCTGATTCATCCTTTTGTTTCGTTTCAACTCGATTCCACTCAAAGCGTTTCATGATAAAAAATTGTCGGAAACATTTCGAAATGGGCCCAACAAAAACATAACAACTTTTTATTATTAATTCTTAATGAAAAATCATCGGTCGAATGAACATCGTTGTTGTTGTTGTTGTTGTTGTTGTTGTTGCTGTAGTTGCTTTCCGTTCGTTCACGTGATTCAATTGAAACGTCCACTTTGTACATATTTCGCATGAGGAACAATCCGCTGAGTCCCGAAATAGCAGAACAACAAAAACGAAATTAAATATCGACATGAAATATATTTTATTTGACATTTGGTATGTGCATCGGTATGAGAATGCCGTTAGGGTTTCAAATGGTAATTGAAACGACGATTTTCAATGCTTTCTCTGATTTTGACTGGAATATCTCTTTCATATTTTGCATTTAAGTTTTATGAAAATAACTGCGTTGTTTTCTAAATGATTTGCTTTTTGTTTTGCTCACAATTTTATTTTTTATTAATTTCTGCTTTTGTTGTAGAATTTCATTCCAAAATTGCTCGCTGGTTTTTTTGTGGGTGCAATTGTTCGTTGTCTTTTTTTTTTGGTTAATAATTGGTCAAATTGGATGAATTTCAATTATTCAACAAAATTGAATTTTTTCCATTTTATGACGGCCTATTCCATTTGTTGAAAAAGAAAAGGAAAAAAAAACACCAGTACAGCGCAGTCCTACCGCTGAATCCCACAACGAGCAAGACCGAAATAACTGGCCGACCGACCTCATCACGATGTTCATTCGCACTCGGTCTGTTCGTGTCATTGAACATTTTCGGGAGGGAATAACATAAACCAACCTCAGCGTAATTCCTCCACTTATCCAATAAATATGAATTAATTAAAAGACATTATGCAACCGATGCCTCAATTTCTGTCAAATTGTTGAATATAAACGGCGGTCGTTCTACAGCCCTGGTGGTAATGTTAATAAGATGCCAAATGGTTTCATGAATAAAACATCATTTCGAAATTAGCACGAGAGAATTCCTCAACCTGACGTTTCACCAGCAAATTATCCGGCGCAAATATTCAGCGATTTCTCGTCAGACGCATTCGGAAGTGTGTGTCATCGCTGTGTTGGCACGATTTTCGGTTGAGGGTGCACACACACACACACGCACATACGCACACAAAGAGAGGAGCAGGCAGGCAGATTGAAAAACACCCATCACCACCAATTGAATAGCTCTCTAATCCATTCTGTGCATCACAAATAAAATAGCTCCGCATAAACGCGAGAATTGAGGGCGAAATTCCTTTTGCATTGAAATTTTCCAAAATTAAATGCCAGAATTGAATGCATGAAGGAATGCTACCAATTCATTTCTGCATTCTTCCGGAGTTTATGAACGCCAACGCAAAATCAAATAATTGTTTTTGCAGATGGAATTATGCGATTCGCAAATGAAATGAATTTTAATGTAACAGTTGGCAACCGCATGGAATTACATTCGGGCCAAATCTGCCTGTGGAGACTTAATGAAAATCCTGCAGTAATCGGATTTTTGAAAATCGCCGATTGAATTTCAGGGCAGAAGGTGTAGATTCAACGGATTGTCTGTCCAAAGACAACAACAAAAATAATGGAAAAAAAAAGAATAATTAAAAATGAAATCGTACCTTTCCGAACATATTGCGACCGATGATTGGAATTGAACAAACACGCAAAGAGCAAACGACTGAAAAACGAAACACAAAGCGGATAGCACAAAACTGAACACACAAACAAAAAATTGAGGTGAATTCGGCGGAGCAAAAGAGTGCCCGATTTCAGTGGAATGAAATGAACGATTGTAAAACGATGGCTTGAATGCTGTGAAATGGATAATTATTAGGGCTTTATATATAAAACAGAATTCAGTGGAACAACTCGCAGCGAATGTGATACAATGTTGGGTGCCCCCAACAGTCGCCGTGCGTCGTCCACACATTCGCGTGCAGGCGACTGCAGCAATGCGTTGCAATTTCTATTCATTCGACATTTCTTTCTTTTTTTCTTGCTTTTTTTTGGGTGGAATAACAAACAGTAAATTTCCTGAACAGCGTGGCCGCCGTGTATCGTTCTTGTTGTCGATGCTATTGACACATTGACGTCTGGGTTCGCGTATGAATTGCATTTTACGAGTGCAGTTATGACACACGACAAATGAATTTTGATCGATTTTTCGGTGAATGCAATTGACATTTTGCGCAATTTCCAAATCTGAATGGAAGAAACGACTTTTATTCGTTCATTTGTCGTCTGCTCGACCAACGACTTGGCCGCAAAAATCGCATTCGAAATTGAATGAATGGAAGTTTATGGTTGCGCTCAACAGAATTAACGGCATTGTGCCGACGGAATGACAATGCACTTTATGGACAAATGCTTTATGACGCACCACCGCGTGGTGTATCGATTGCAGGCCGACTCGACCTTTGTGGTTTTTTTTCCAAGCGTCTCAAAATGACTTCAAGTCCTAGTGACTTGTCAGAAAGACACGATTAACGGTCGAATGACCTGTCCACCTCCCATCATCCGTCACAGTTACCATTGCAACTTAATTCACATTCAGATCTCGTGATAAGCCCAACGCCATCAATCATCCAAAGTGCATACGCCAAAATGGCCAAACTAGGAGTCAATTAATTCAACCAACAACTCATTCTTCGGGCCGGCACATGATGCCAACTTCAATAAATTTCAATAAAATGCGACATTTCAATTAATTATTCCGTTTTTTGTTGGCGATTTTTCTTACTTCTTTCACTCATTTTTCGTGTCGCATTCTGCTCAAACGGTCCATTCGTGCCTCGGATTTTTTCCAAGCCAAAGCCAAAGCCAAAGCCAAAACGAGTTTTACAGCCATCAAAGCAAAAAGTTTAATTAGTTTTGTCGACTTTTTAATTACTGAAAGTGCGTCAAGTGAAATACGTTGGAGTCCATTTGAAAATGTCATACATTTCGACCAAGATTTTTCAGTCGATGAGTAATGCGCGTCCTTCCCAATTTGGTGAAAGCCTTTGCCTTCAGAACAGCCACAAGGATTTCCTCCGAACGAGTTTCGACCCGAGACAAAGAACGTACTCCTTTGCCGTACTCTGAACAAACGACGAGAGTAATAACATTGTTTCGGTTGCACTTCGTTTTGTTTCATTTGTTTGAAATGGAATTTGCCATAAAACTCGTTGCGGCGTCGGCAGCTGAATTGAATGATGCATTGTGTTCCATCCGTTGCCAGCATGCAAAATTGATCTGCTGGCGGAGAAACGATGGCAATTTTTCCCCAAAATGATAAATAAATCAGGAAGAGCTCGTTCAACTGGCTGAATTCCGGGCCACGAATGTCACAGCGGACGTGCGATGTGCATCGAGCTGATGGAAATTGAAAAATCGCTTTATGCGAGAATACATCA
>JANSTV010016784.1:0-16345 GCA_027564135.1 Lestremia cinerea
GGACTTGATTGAGAAAAGATAAATGCTTTTAAGTACCTTTTTTACAATTAATTTTTTTAAGTTTATCATTATCATTATTAATAAAGAAAATAAAGAATAGAGCAATCAATAAAAATTAATTGATTCAAAGAGAAATTGGAATAACGCGAGAAAGACAATTCATCAAAAATGATTGAAACATTTGACACAATGAATCATTAAATTTAGAAAAAAAAAGAATAATTAAGAATATTTATTTTTCTTTCCAACGTCAATTTATAAAATAAAAACAATTTCAATGATATTACCTTCTCGATTTTCTTTTTCCTTTTCTCATATTCGTTTGAGTGGGACTCGAAGGTGCGATCTGCGTCATTCCCACCAGGACCTCGTCTTTACTTTACATATTTTCTAAAATAATTTCTACGCTGAAGACAAACTGATTTCAGTTATCATCCGAGTTTGTATCGACGGCTCAAGCGGCTTATCGCATGTTGACTTAGTTTAATTCTAACGAACTACGAACAATTCCACAGAATTCATCACAAAAATGCCGAAGTCGATTAAAATCGCGAAGAGTTTCCACTTCAAGCGTGAATGATTTCAAATAAATTCAATAATAACTCAGCAGAGGTCGTGACGCGAGTCATTCTTATTAGTACTCTTCGACGCATCGAACAACCATTTTGTGTGAGACTCCAGGACGGCTCGTCAATTTTTCATTATTTTCCCTCCAACGTGATTTTCGTTTGTAAGTGTTTGCCGTTTAATTATTTTATTTTCAAGATTGCAGTGGTCAGTGGACTGATTGTTTCCATTTCAAAGTTTGCTTTCTTAAAAATTCAGTAAAATGGGTGAAAATGGCGAGGTGAACCGCCTAACCTCAATCGATTCAAGTATCCACCGCGATTGATTGAATTGTCCTCGTTACCGTTTTAGATTGGAGACGCACGATGGCAAAAGAATTGGAGCAGCCCATTATCATGGATATGCACAAGGTGCTGTCTCGAAAGCGAAACTACTATCCGATGTTGAATGAGCAACAGAAGT
Organism: Lestremia cinerea; assembly: GCA_027564135.1. Classification (NCBI taxonomy): domain Eukaryota; kingdom Metazoa; phylum Arthropoda; class Insecta; order Diptera; family Cecidomyiidae; genus Lestremia; species Lestremia cinerea. The sequence goes on from JANSTV010016784.1 coordinate 1,030, forward strand.
CTGCCTATCATGACATCACCTTCGCGCTGGACCACCCACATTGCTACAACTTGAACAAGATGTTTTTCATCGAAGGGCCGGCTGGTGTTGGCAAAACGTTCCTCCTGAACACGATCTTGGGCTATTGCCAGAGTCGGAGCAAGAAGTTCGTGTCGTGCGCGTTCACCGGCATTGGTTCGTGCCTGTTGAAAGACGGTCGAACGGTGCATTCACGTTTCCAATTGCCGTGGACGAACGGACCGATACGATCCCAGATGAACGTCTACACGAATGCCGCCAATGAGATTCGACAGGCGCAAATCATCGTCTGGGACCAAGTCACCATGTGCCGCAAGAATGTCATCGAAGCGGTGGACGCTTTGCTCCGCGAAATCATGGGCAATTACTTCATGTTTGGCGGCAAAGTGGTTGTGTTTGCCGGTGATTTTCGTGAATGCTTGCCAATCATTCGGTACAAGCGCAGTGAGCAGCAGCTGGTTCACGAATCGTTTAAATTCGCTGAAACCATTTATCCGTACACTCGCAAGATCACGCTATTCGAGAACATGCGACTGTTGCACGACGCCGACTATGAGTTTCTTTTGAAAATCGGTTACGGCGATGAGACACAGCTTAGATTGCCAAAGCATCTTCTTGTCCACACATTCAACGATCTCATCGATGAGATCTACGGCCACAAGATTCCCGGATTGAAGATCCAAGATGTGAAGAACAAGACGATTCTGGCCACTTTGAAGTCAGCTGTCGAGGACATCAACTACGAATGCCTGACTCGGATGGATGCTGATGCATTCGAGTACTTCAGTCACGACATCATCACGCAGAGCCAACAAAAGGACAAGCGGAATTTCTATCGAAAACGCTATCTCCAAAAGTTCCTGCCCTCCAGCTTTCCACCCGAATACCTCGAGTTGAAGCTCAACTGTCCGATCATCCTAAACTACAACTACATGGGACTCAAGCAAGGCACTCGACTGATCGTCACCAAATTCAGCCAGAATTACATCAAAGCCAAGGTGGCGTGTGGAAATTTGGTCGGCAAACAGGTGCTCATCATGAAGATGCAATCGGTCTATGTGATTCCGCATCTGAACATTAAATTCGTGCGCTATCAGTTCCCGGTCAGCCTGTGCTTCGCCATGACCATAAACAAATCGCAGGGTCAAACCTTCGAGCATTTGGGTCTGTATCTGCCCGAGCCGCTGTTCAGCCACGGCCAGCTGTATGTCATCATGTCACGGTGCCGAGAGTTGGACAACCTGCGCGTTCACATCGCCCATCCTGATGACGACGACTGCTTCGCCTGCATCAAGAACATTGTCTACAAGAGCATCTTCAAGGATTCGTAGATCGAAATCCGACCTCCAGCATGTCGAGGCGACCAACATTTCGCATCGACCATCATCCTTCAAAGCATTTTCGGATTCTTCCTTCGATTTAATTTCTTTTCTTTTTTTTTTCATTTTTAACCGAAATTTAGTCATTGATTCAAACGATCGTTTCTTTTTCTTTCGCTCAAAGAAGCCATAAAGCATAATTAATGTTTTTGAACATTTTCGAAATTAAGAAAATTTTGTTTGCCAAGTTTTCCCCGTCAAACGTACGACAAATGCATGACAGTATTCTCCGAAAGCAATCTCAAAATGTGATGAGATTTCGAATCACGGTTGCTCTTCGATACGGCGGCGGCGATGTTAATGTTAGTTTTGATTAAATACATTTTTTTCTCTAATTGAATTGCTTGAAATTGGATGAATATTTTTACAATAATCGCTTGTTTCATTTGCCTCAAACTCAAAAGTCAGCAGCGCACAGAGCTGACAAACAAAAATATATCGAATATTCGAACCAGTGAAATTGCAGCTAATCTCCCAAAAGGAAATAAAAAGAAGAAAGAAAAAAACGCAATGAAAACGAGTATTCTTATCTTCGTCAGCATATTGACCGATCGGTCAACGCTGAACGAGCTCTTGTTCGCCGCGTCAAATCAAAAAATAGAATAAACACAAACGATTGCCTCGCCGGCGCGCACATATGATCGGTACGCTCACATCGACACCTCTGCGACGACCACAAAATAGATTCAATTCGGTTGCGTTGAACGAATTCAGTTGGTGATTGATCGGCGGGTTAGACGTGTGTTGTCAGTGCGTTGCGGTTCCATTCGAATTGAGAAGAGACAAAGAAAAGAAAATAAAAATGGATCGTTGGTTGGGAAAAGTGGCTGTTGTGACGGGTGCGAGTTCAGGAATCGGAGCTGCGATCACGGTGGATTTAGTGAAGGCTGGTCTTATTGTTGTTGGCTTCGCTCGACGTCGTGAACGCATCGAAGCGCTCAAAGAACGAATTCCTCTTACGGCAGCCGGCCAACTGTATGCCGTCAAGTGCGATATTACCAGCGAGAATGAGATAAAAAGTGGCTTTGAGTGGGTTTTCAGCACATTCGGCGGTGTGGACATTCTCATCAACAACGCTGGCATAACGCGCTCGATGAATTTGGTCGATCGCAATAATACCGAGGAGCTTCGTAATATCATCGACACGAATGTATTAGGCGTTGTTCTGTGTACGAGAGAGGCATTCCAATCGATGAAACAACGAGATGTTGCCGGTCACATTGTCAACATAAACAGCTTGGCAGGGCATATTATTCCCTACTTGGTCGGTGTTTTTCCATCGCTCAACATTTATCCGGCCTCCAAATACGCTGTCACGGCCGTGACTGAGGTCTTGCGACAAGAATTCCAAGCATTTGGCACTAAAATCAAAGTGACGGTAGGTTGCACCATTGATTCATTCGAATTCGCTTGTGGGTGGGTAGGTGGTTGGGTGGGCGAGCGAGATCGTTTCATGTCTTGTATTGAGCTGAACGCTGACATTTCAGAGCATCAGTCCTGGAGCGGTTCGAACGGAAATCTTTCAACCAGAACACCTCGATATGCTCAAGGACATTCCATTTTTGAATCCAGAGGACGTCTCGCAAGCAGTTCTGTATGCGGTCGGCACTGCGCCACACGTCCAGGTGAGTAGCTTTGGAAGCAAGAAAATGGATTACTCAACACATTCTCATCATTTCTCATGTTTTTCAGGTGCATGAGATAATAATTCGTCCGCTGGGCGAACGAGCATAAGCCGTAGGCGAATCACAGATGGAAAATCAAACGACTCATTTTTTTTTAAACGAAAACTTTAATTAAAAGTTAATTATTCTTGTATTTCTATTCACATTCTTTTAATGCAATACATGTGCGGTCAACCGTTCGTTTTGGCTTAATTCCACCGCCCTCGAACTTATTCGCCATCCATGGCTTGTGCAAAGCGAGATGGCTTCGGTATCCCCAAACGGTTGTTAGACGAACATTACACACGTGGCAGATCAGCGTACGGTATTCTGCCGGATCTGCCGACTTCTCAAATGATGCTCCGTCCCCAAGGCATTTCTGCAAGTGCTGATGGCATTCCCAGCCTGTGGCAAATGATGTCCGTTTGCATTTTCTGCATTCCCATTCGGTAACATTATCATGGTTCTTCAGCACATGAGATCGCAAGCGCCACCCCTCACCAAATGCCTGTTCGCAAATTCGACATTGAAAGGCGTTGGTGTGACGCTTCCAGTGGCGGGCAAAGTATTTCTTTCGATCGAATGCTTTATCACATATTCGACAGATGAACGATAGCTTGCCGCCGTTTCGGAGAATCACTGGCACATTTACGTCGGCCGGCTTGGATAGTCTCACCACTTTGTTCAGTGTTTCGGTCGGTAACGGCTTTGTGGGCAACGTTTTCGTAACCGTCCTTCGAGTGAATTCATCCAGTATTTGATGAGCTTCTTTGTGTCGCAGGAATGTATGCTCGCCCGAGAAGACTTCCTTGCATTCGCGGCATATAAACTTTGGCAACTCCTCGTTTGACATTCCCTGAACTGGCAGTTTATTTTTCGACCCGGGTTTGGGCATCTCATAGAGTATTTGCATACCCGCCAAGTCGAATGTTCCATCGTCATGTAAGACAGGTTCTACGCTTGTATCTCTTTGGTCTTCCGATCCGACTCGAGGATTCTCTGGAGATTCAACAGCTGAAATAGAAAGGGGAAAGTGTTATGGATGTCTGGGGAAGCAGACGCAATGCGTTTTACCATTGTCTTTGTCGCCCAGACTTGCATCCGTGGGTTGATTTCCGATGTTTCGGTCAACTGAGAGTGACCCGTGCTCTTTGGCAGTGCCATTCTCCCGTCTACCACTTTCAAGCAGGTCCATCATAATCTCTCGAGAAAGACTGGAATCGTTTTGCGTTCCAGTCTGTTGGGCGGACAATTCAAATTGGATTTCATCGGTAGGAGATCGGCAAGCGGTATTATTATCTGGGTTATAAACGATACTTAAAACGGCATCCGGCTTTGTTTTCAGTCGGTTGAGGTTCCATTTGTTTATTATGGTTCGTGGGGTCGCTGTACTTTTTCTGGCAACTTGCCGGGTCAGCCTCTTTAAAGAAACACTCGGCACTGAATGAACCCTTGAAGCAGTTTCTGGTTCATTTTTGATGCGAGGGATTAGCCCTCCACTGACCGTCTCAGCATTATCTGGCACTGAATCACGCTCCACGCGATTCCATACGTTTTTGCTGTAGCAATGCTCCTCGATCGTGCTATTCGTCTTGCCTACGATACTGTATATTTTGCTTTTCTTCAGCTGTTCTGTGAAGCAAAGACAAATTAATTTCAAAACAAACGTCAGACACCTCACCGTGTACGCCTTACTTTGATTGCCAATCGTCTTGGTGATGTTGTTTATCTGCTCCTCGGTTAGTGTTCGCAAGCCCCTCAATGCAAATTTTAATGTTGCCGGTTCGGTGCAGTTCGTCGTCAATCTCGCAGATGTGAACTGGTTTGATTGTTTTGATGGAGGTTTTTCATCAAATTCATAAATTCGAAACACATCGAATTTCGGCACTGAATAACTTTCCGACTTGTGATGATACAGAAAAATCGTCGATAGTTTCTTATTCAATGGTTCAATGCGTGGAAGTGCCATCGCTTACGATGAACCGTCGATCAACAACTAAAAACAACACATAACGCTCTCGATTGTCGAGGCTATCCCGTTTTCGGAATAACAAAATGACTATTTTCTATGAACAGGAAAGAACCAAAAAACTCTGTATGTTTTTGTGTTGTTGAATTTATTTGACAGATTTTTGTAGGACGCAACCAAGAGGTGCCGTTTGCGCGCCCTCTGTCAATCAGCACCGCCCAGTGCCTTTTGCCGATAATGCAGCACTCTCTCATCGTTTACCTCTCGCATGGTTCTGTCCATGCGGTTTTTTCCAGCAAGGATTGCTTTTGTTTTTGCCGTTTCCGGTGAGATACAGTTAGACTTGGATTTGCAGTAACGATTTTTGATATTACATTAGATCATTCTTAATGAATGAATTATTCTGTATGATTAAAGTTCTATCCGTCATCAAACAGCGCCACCTTTGAACTGAAACTGATTGTGGTGGCCGTTCAAAGATGGCGTTGATGACTTTTGACAGCGCGCGAGACGGTGTTTGACACATTGTTTGTTTACATCGACTGCCGGTGAATTGGGGCACATTCTTTGATGAAAACAACATACCAATTCACTTGCGTGAGATGCCTTCTGTTGAGCAAATAATCAATCAAGTGAATGGGAAATTTCGTCAGAATAGCATTCGACTGGACATCGATTGGCTGAGCGGGTACGTTGCAGCGGTTATAGCCGAGTCCTTTTGGGAGATTTTCAATCAAGAGCCCTTTCAGATGTGTTCAGTGGTTTATTGAGGATGATCCGACCATATCCCTTGATCAGCTTTTCGCCAATGCTAGTGAGCAATGGCATCTGTCTGATTTGAGTGAAAGCGGTCAGGCTTGTTTGCCAAATGAGATTTTTGCTGAGAAGAATTCCCAAACAATCAACGGGAATTACGCGCTCCAGCTGCAATACATTTTGGACATTTGTGAGTTTCATCTCGGACGAATGGCTGCAACGCCTTGATGATTTTGTTGTAACGATATTTCAGCTGAGCCAGCGTACGATCAACTGCAGAAATTGCACAATCGAGAAATCGATGAGCCGAAGGAACAGGAGCAGTTCAAGCAAAGGCACAACGCGGTTAAAAAGTAAGTGGTCTCGCCCGGAAGGATGTTTGCAACAAATCGACGAATCGAACTATTTGCAGAAAGCGCGTTTTTAGGCTGAAATTGACGGATGGCAGAAAAAGTGTTTCGGCCATGGAGTTTTCACCGATATCGATCCTTCGACCGGAACTCCCTCCAGGCGTTAAGATTCTGTTGAGAGGTCCGATGAGATGCGTCAATCACATTTTGTTTTTAGAGTCGAAGAACGTTCAAATTTTAGGTGGGGAAGTGGAATCTTTGCTGATTGAAAATGCCTATGAAAACGTTCTTTTGCGAGAACTTAAGCAGCCGATGAATCCGAGACCGAAGTCCGGTAGCTTGGAGCTCACGAACATAGAAACGAGCAGAAGACTTTCACCGGCTCAACCCCCGGTGTCCATGCCCGCACAGGCTTCATCCCATTGGGACCAACTCGAAGAGGACGAAGACATTTTCACGGAATTGGACATAGACGAAATCACCGGTGACGGGCGCAACAACACAAATCCAACGACAAACAGAAGCCCAGTTGTAGTTTCGAGCCGACAAGAGGATTTATTGGATGGCCACGATGATGATTTGATGATTATCGACGAAGATGTCCTGCCTCCCCACCACGTTGAGCGGTCATCTTCGAGTCGACCCAACGAAAATGATTCCGATTTTGATGATTTTGCACTCGAAGAAGTGCCCAGCTCAAACGCATACCCTGTCCCAGCTCGTCCAACGCCAAGAAATGAAACAAAACCCAAGGCGGCCATCGAAGATGACCTCGTCGCGATGATGAGCGATGACAGTTTCGATGATCTGGTTCACAATCACAAATCGATTGTGAAAACTGAAACATTTCTGGATCAATCGTACGCGTACCGAATTCGTGGGCACAATTTGCTAACAATTGACCAACTCAACTCTTTATCGATTGAGAAGAAACGTGGCAAACAGTTCATCATTAAAGCCGAGGTGGATGCCATCACGAAGAAACTGCACATCACAAGGCCCGGAAAGCCACTGTGGAGTTTGGGCGTTCTATTGAGCGACCTTCGGTCCAAGGATGTGCTTCAAGCGACCCTTCACGATGAAGTCATTGCCAAGCTGGCAGTTTGCACGGCCGAAGAGATGATTCAGAAGCGAGCGTTGTGCAAGTTGACTCCGCAAATCAAAAGCGAAATGGAACAGGTTTGAGCGGATAATCAAGGGCTATTTTGGGCAAATCGCTAATGCTTTCGATTCCAGATTCTGGCCCAGCTGAAAGATCGCATTGGCCGACTACATGTTTTCATGAAAATCAGTTTCACAAGCACATCGAACGAACCTGAAGTAACAGAGACTATTGATTCAGCGCCGGTTTTGGAGAAAATTTTGAAAAACAAAATCGACAATGAAATCTAGTCATCGCAAAAACAGCCAGAGAGTAGAAACGTCGTAACTACTAACTAGGTTCAACTGCGTTGATGTTATTGTTTTTATTGATTGTTGCTCTTTTTCTAAGAAATTAAATGCTATTGCGTCAGGAGGCAAAGCGAGTTTCGATTCAAAGAAAACTGATTTGGGAAGCCCAGCCTGGATGACCGCATGATGTCGTTCAGGTTGCGGTCAAAGGCCCCGCAAAACTGCATCGAAGCCAAACGTTCCCATTATGAAAACAACTGCGCGAATGAATCGCGTATCGCACGAGCCCCCAGAGGACTAGAAAATTTCAACGAAAACACGATACGACTGCATCATCGATCACACCACTCGAATCGATGACGCTATCAAGCCATTTGTAAACATTTCGCATTTTTTTATTTTTTCTTTTGAAGAAAAACACAAGAAAAAAAATTTCTATTTATTTTCGTTTTGTGGAGGATATTTGCTGTCTTATCAAACGACGCTCGGCGCTCGACGCTCATTCGAATATTGTTGTTTACAACAATTTTACAGAAATGCGATTTGGCTTCTCCGTCGAACGGAACGAGGAAACTATTAAAAAAAATCGGAGAACAACTCAAAATTGGAGCACAAATAAGATTTGACGTTTTGACAGTTTGACACATTGCATTGTTGACGAAACGATCGCTGAACACCCGAAGGACAAGTAGGATCGTAATTGCGACACATGCCGGATTATCATTGAATCGCAAGCTGCCTCCCGAAGTTCGCGCCCAAAGAGCGGTTTCCAAATTTCGATTCGGCATAATTTATTATTTTCTGCGCGTCGCTTTGATTCAATTTATCGTAGCGCAATAATGACCTATTCTTGGATATTAATAGAAGTCGCGGCGGAGCGAAAACAACATGCGACCAATGTTGTTTTGATCACGGGAAACGACGAGTGCTTCGTCTATTCGGAATGGAATGTATGAGCAGTAGGCTCGTTAATGAACAGACATGCGTGAATATGCGATCAGGCGAGCCCAGAAATGTGACCAATCAGATTTCATTACGATTCGTTGTGTATTTGGGCGAACATACGATAAAAACAAGATTGTTTTCGTTTCGATATGCGCACCAGGTTTATTGGCATTGACACGGGCAGAGCGATGGATTTGTGTGTGTGTGTTTGATGCTGGAAACACATAATTGATCGAATCATCGATGTGGTTTTTGTCGGCCGAACTTTTGGGATTCTACCGGCGCATCCACTTCAACACCGAGTTGGCGTCCACCGCTTCGAAGTATCTTTCACAGAAATCCCCTTTTCTCGTCACCGATCAACGTTTCGTCGGAGACACGCCGTCTGTGTGTCGACTGACACCGATCGAAACGATATCGTGTCATCGCTTGATTGAATTGCATCATGTGAAATTTCCTGCAAAAGCACACTAATTTACAAGGCATTCTCGACGGCATCTGGGTAAACAGCGTTTTCGCTGCTGTTGAATATTTCACGTCAAAACCAAAACAAAAATAAATTTCAAATGTTTTTCAGCTTGCGACTGCGCCGTGAATGAGTTTGTGGCGAATTTCTAAGGAAATTGTCGAGAATGAAATTCATGGGAGCGATGCGTGTCCGTCGATTCAACTCGAGACGATTGATACGGTTGTGTCAATGCTGAGGTTAAATTCTCATGCAACATTTTCGATATTTTCCTCACCGCTGATCCCGTTCGGTTCGCATCGCGGACTGCGGTTTGGATGTAATAACGCCGTCGTCATTCCAACACTTCAGCCGAGTGGATTGATTAGGCGCATGTTATGTCGTGACATGTTTACATTTGCTTGGCTTTCGGGTCATCTCAGGTCAAATCCGATCCGGAAAATCCAAATATTCCAGTTTTTGCTTGACGCAAAAACGATGTCCAATTCACCCAAAACTGATCATCAACAGGAAAACTTGCATCGATAGCATTATCCATGAGCCGGATTTATGGATTGCACCTTTGCGCATTTGGCGCGACAGCTCGTGAAACGCTATCAGAACGATCGGGTAAGATCACTGATAGCAACTGATATGCTTGTGTGACTTGCAGCGTGGCATCACACTCGCATCGGATTACATCAGGAAGCGGAGGGCAAGGTTTTAGCATCGCAACAATCACGTGAATTGCTGCGAGACTTCACCGACGATTTTTTCGTCTGGGAAATGCAGAGCAATCGCGTCATCGACATTGGCAAACAGCTTGCAGGAAAACAAGCAATCGAAATTATCGTCATTTGCTTATCAAAATCGCAAGAAAATAACATTTATTGTTGCCGATTGTAATTGAATCAGGGAATCATTGTTATTCAAAATCTCGATTAAATTCTGTGAGGAAATGCGTACGAATGACGTCTGCAATGGGCAGTTTAACAGTGCTGGGGATTTTTTTTCGTAATTCTTGGCAGCGCATGAACCGTTGGGCTTATCGGATGTGCTTACAATTTATTGGTGTTTTCGAAGCCATTCAGCCATTTGCTTAGCGATGACCTGAAATCCTCTGTATGAGTTGGACGGTTTGCGCGTAAATTTCGTAGAAGTGAAATGAGGACATTGTACGATGGCTTTTTTCTATCTCCTGCTCCCTCTGTCCCGATGCCTTCTCAACTACTCAATGAATCATTAAAATGACGTCCTCTGCCAGATCACTGCTCCTCAATCCTATTTCGTAATCGATCAACTCACCTCAACCCACGTGTGAGGAAAGATCGCACAGGCGGAAGGGTTGGTCAACCGACCTCAGCGCAAATCCTGAAATCCACACTCGCCTGTCATCATTCGCTGAATCGCAACACTCACACAGTCGACCGACGGCACACATTCTCGAAACATCATCGATGTTTTCAACCATTTTCTTCTCGTAACACATGTATTCAGCGCAATATCTCCCTCTCGCACCACGCTCTACGTCGCGATTGATGTAGCGTGACGCTCACCACCACATTGATAGATCGAGACGATCGTCAAATTTGCTTACGATAACACCGCCATCGCAATCATATAATGCGAATGTGTCGCAAAGCGAATGGTTAGTTTTTCACGAGCATTCAACAAGTTAATACGTTATTTGATCTATTCGACTAGGAATTATTCCATTCAGTAGCGATCGATCAGTGCAATCAATGAGAACAAAGCAGGCGAAGTAAAATCAAGTGATTAAAAATTGGAAATATTGAAAGGGCGAGAATTACTGGACTATTCTGGCTTGAGATTTACTCGTATTGAAACTGTGGAAAATTAAGTGGAGATATTTTACGGGTGTTTTTCATTCGGAATACCGCGAAAGTGTTAAATCGAGCGGTGTTTACACACCGATCAACAGCTGTTAGCAAATTAATTCGATTCAGCTGTCACAGTCGAAGTCAAAATGGTTTTGCGTAAAGAGGTGAATATACGATCAAGCCATCCCATCATTCTCGCTCAAGATCATTCCTCTCGTCATCCTTCATGTGAAAGTAATTTGGATGTGGCATCAGCCCCGAACAACATGATATGTCGTCTCAACTCTCCTGATAACATCGTTGACAAGCGCAAGCAACGAAAACATCACTAGCACCGAACGATCGATTAGTCTGTCTCCGAAAAATCGAAGTCAGCCAAAACATTTCAATCAAAAACAGATTTGTTTGTTCAAATGATCTACAAATTTCTGGGATTGTTATCATCAATGCTGAATCAATTGATTTGTGGCAGTGGCACTGACCGTCAGATCGCTACGTAAAGCCAGAGATCATGCAGGCAGGTCCGCGGGACATCGGCTACGATGGAACGGAGTTGATTCGTATCGGTGTTTCGGGTGAATAACCGTCGGGTTTTCGCCACAGTAAACCAATTCAATAGATCTTTTAATTTGAATTCGATCGAGGATTTTTGGACGTGCCTCGCGGATATTAGCGAATGCGATGAATTTGAATTGGCAAAATGTCGAGACAGACCGAGAAACTGGAATGGTTCGACAATCGAAGGGTCATCGAAGGCTATCAATGGATTAGCAAATGACACCATTCAATTTGACCAGTCTGTGGGTGGCCCCGTCGGTAATTTGTCGAAGCTACTCGCGACCAGCCATTTGGGGAAATGTGAATGGCACTGTAACTAAGCGGAATGTCTTTATCAAAATAGAGCATGTGTTTCGAGCCGTTCACGTGAGATTAGATTTGGCAAAATGCCGACCGATATTTTGATTTAATTTTGAACGCTCGGCAATGGCACACTCGCTTGAGAGATGCGTCGTGACTCGCGAGATAAGGTACATACTTCGTTAGGCGATCTTACGGATTACGCAATTCAAAGGCAAATGCATCACAAACACCGTGGAAAATTAGAGCGTTATCAAAATGTAAAGTCTTAATTACTGATGACGTCATGGAATGCATCAGATTTCCGTGTTCGAACTGCAAATGCACAGAACAAACAACCTGCATCTTCCGATCGAATCTTATCTCCGTCGACTTGTGTGCTGCGGAATCTGGAAAGTTTAAGAATCGATCATCATTTTCGAAACGATTTTGATGAGTGTTGTTTGTTGAACTGTCGCAAATAACAGCTCAACAAACAGTTCGAATAATATTATTATTTTGATTGGCGCGGCTGATAGAACCCTCTGCCATTCATTTAAATTTGACTTTCTTTCATCGGCAAATACAAAGAGAGATGCAACGTGAAATGACATCGAATATTAACGAATGAATCTTGCTCTTCCGTTTCCAGCATTTGTGTCGGCACATTTTCCAGAATCAACACAAATTCATGAAATTTGTCCAAAAGCAAGTTCGACTATGTAGCAACGGAACAGCGAGACCCCTCGCAAAAGCCGCCGACGAACTTGACATCCCCAAAGTGTATCAAATCCCACCGCAAGCCTACAACACTCAGTCACTGCCAATCGAACACGAGCCGGACAATGGACATTTGTTTAAGGTTTGTAATTGGTCATGCATTTCTTGGGCATTCTTTCTCGCCTCGAATTCGAAAGCATATCGATTTCAATCGATCGATTCGACGTGGCAAATCGATTCATCAACTTGTCTCGCTTGTGCTTTCAATGGATGAAGGAACTAAATCGAATCGATTTCGGAAACGAGCGAACATTGCGACACGCTTCAAAGTGATACCAAACTGATGAGTTTCTAATATTTCAGACTTCGGATCTTCACGTACGGCTAGCTGCTCCACACCAACTTCACCCAAAGCCCGATGCGGACGACCTCGTCTTTGGCAAATACTTTACCGATCACATGCTCAAAATATTCTGGCACAAATCACTGGGCGGATGGCAGAAACCAGAAATCACACCCATGGAGAACCTCGTCATTCATCCCGCCGCCAAAGTCCTACATTACGCCGTTGAGGTGAGTTACAGCATCCTCTCAGACTTCCACGATGCCAGTTCATGCTCAAAGAAGAAATAGCTTGCTTTTTTCGATTTTTTTTCTCCCATTCGAACGTCTCGTTTTTTCACGATTTTTTTCTGAATTTTTTTCCATTCCTTTATGCCGCCGAGAGCAATGAATTTGGCGCGACATTCGGCATTCATTTTTTCTGTTGATCTTTTGAGAATTTTGGATTTTTTCTTGGTTTTTCAAAAAAACATTTAAAATCATTCGCATTTTTTCCGCCGCAAATCAAAACGGCCAGTCATTCTTCTTCTCTTGACGAGTTGCTGTCGCTACAAGGCGATAGGCGAGTCACAGCGTAATCATCGAACCCAAAACAAATGCCCGGCGCGGAGAAAGCAAAAAGGAAAAAAAACAAACTCAAAAATAGATTTGATAAGTCACTGTTCTTCGACGATGTCCCCTGGCGCGATCAACAAAAAATCAAAAAAAAAAATAAGAGGAAAAAGCGGTGTGATGGCCTGCAAAGGATTATTATCATCCGCTTGAATGGGAGCGATTGCGTTCGAAATCACCTGATTTGAGCCGAGGGTCAGCAATTGTTTTCGTCCGAAATTCGGAAGAAGCAAATCGAAACGACTAAAAATACATTAGAGGCTGAACGTCAGAAGCATCGTCAAGCATTGTTCGAAAACAATGGCCGCGGGCCCGATAGCCAACGCGACGAGAGGTTATCTCACGGGGTTGCGTTTGGGATCGATGTTTGTCAAATCACCGATCGCCATCATCAACAAGAAATTATCAACGGGGAGAATCGTCAACAATTCAATTTGTTTGACGTAATTCCTTCGAAAGTTTTCGATCCGTCTCGTGCTTATCGAACCTAATTCCGTCGGACGGACGCGATTCAATTTATCAGAGAACTGCGATTGAGTACAAAAAATCAATGACTTAAACAGGGCCAGGCCTGGCTATGACGCGGATGACATCCGATGCTCAAGCGAATTGAGAAATATTTCGATTTATTTTTGAATTTATGGTTTTTGATTACTGGCTCGCTTTCGCAACTCCTCACATGGAAATCCATTTCGATAATTCACACACTTTTTCCATCATTTGCAGTTGTTCGAAGGAATGAAAGCGTATCGAGGCGTTGATGGCAGAATCCGCGTGTTCCGTCCAAACATGAATATGAATCGCATGAATTTGTCGGCCAAACGATCAGGACTGCCGACATTCGATGGTGAACAGCTGATACAATGCATGAATCGGTTGGTGGGTCTTGATCAGGAATGGGTGCCTCACACAGAAGCCGCCAGTCTGTACATACGTCCCACGCTGATCGGAATCGACGTGAGTATTAACTTTCGGCAAAATTTTGAGCCTCGACTCTGACCAAACGCATTCATCTTCCAGCCCACGCTAGGCGTTGCCTCCAGCGATTCAGCGCTCTTGTATACAATCCTCAGTCCCGTCGGCAGTTACTTCAGCGGTGAAGCAAAGGCCGTGTCCCTCTTGGCAGACCCACAATTCACACGAGCTTGGCCAGGAGGAGTTGGTGATCGCAAGATGGGCTCAAACTACGCTCCAACCATTCACGTACAAAAAGAGGCTGCCAGCAAAGGCCTGCAACAGGTGCTTTGGCTTTACGGTCCAGATCATCAAGTAACAGAAGTCGGCACAATGAACATTTTCATGTTCTTTGTCAACGACGACGGAGGTTCGTCATCAGAAGCCAATTGCCGCCTAAGACAAGCATTTAATTTTGGAATGTTTCCTTTCAGAACGAGAGCTGATCACACCGAATCTCAACGGACTGATTCTGCCGGGAATAACAAGAGACTCAATACTTGCGTTGGCTCGCCAATGGGGTCAGTTCAAAGTCACCGAAGGACAGTTTACAATGCCTCAAATCTGCAAGCTCATCAAAGAGGAACGCGTAAGTTCTCAAAACGTTGCATGCGAGTCGGATAGTGTTTTAATCGGAGGTTGTTTTGATTGCAGTTGCTGGAGATGTTTGGTAGTGGCACAGCGTGCATTGTCAGTCCCATCGAGAGGATCAGTTACATGGGCGACGATCTGGCGATACCCACGATGCAACAGGCCAAACCTCTGTTCGCCAAGTTCCGCGACACATTGTCCGACATTCAATATGGAAAGGTTGAACACCCGTGGGCCAGGACCATCGACTAGCATCTCTATCTTTCTCACACTCTCGCTCTCTTGCACTCACACACACGCAATCTCAATTCTGTAGCAGAACTACATCGAAAGTATGTCGAAAATGTGCATGGCGACGAGTTTTCATTCCGCTCCTCCGTTTTTTATTTATGTTTAGTCGCTAAGAATAATTGTAAGTAATTGTTGAAATGTTCGTTATTCCTAACGGTCAGGTGATGAATAAATCAAATTCTCCAAATTATTCGTTTCGTCCATCATTAT
>JANSTV010016895.1:0-16344 GCA_027564135.1 Lestremia cinerea
CAATCACGTGGTTCGTTTATGATTTTGATTGATGGCGATGAGCTCATTGTCCCGGTTGATTGTTTTGGCTGGGCCAGTTGTTCATTCAATGTTGTCTTGGCGTTGTTTCCCCACTTTCAGGTGAAGTTGAATTGGAGAATTTGCCCCTCAGACGGGATGCCCTCAGAAACTTAGGTTTGCCTTTGCAAGCGCTCAGCGGAACCGTTGGTAAAATCAAGTTACAAATTCCGGTGCGACAATTTCGCACGGCACCATGGTGTATTTACATTGAAAATGTTTACGTTGTGATTGCTCCAATCAATTTGGATGAGGTAAGTGCGGACGGACAGACGGAGGAGGGAATGACCCCAAACGTTAAAATGCACTAATTTCACTTTGCAGTGGGACGCTGAAACAGAAGAGCAGGCCGATTTGAATTACAAATTATCGCGACTGGATGCGTTGGAGGCAAAATGGCGAGCACATCGCGAGGCCGATCTCGAAGGCAGCTACTATGCAGCATCATATACCGGTTGGATGAGCTATGGCACTTCATTGGTCACGAACATCGTCGAGAATTTAGAATTGAAGATCAAAAATGTGCATATTCGCTACGAGGACCCGGTTACAGCGCCGAATCAACGATTCTCGTGCGGCATCACCATTGAATCGTTGTCCGCCCGGAGTTGCGATTCCAATTGGATTGCCGGTTGTACGACGCCATGGAATCAAACGGCCTCCTTTAAATTGGTCGAACTGACAGCGATGGCCATCTATTGGGAGCCATTGCACAATCATGAAATCTTCGGTGAAATCGAACACGATCAACTGGCCAATGCGTTTGCGCGGTGGAAGACCTCCTCCAAACATCAATACATCATCAATCCAGTCAGTGCTCAAGCCAAATTTCGGCGTGATCGAAGCGAAACTCCGTTACGGACACGCTCTCGACCTCGGCTTACCTGTGATTTAGTTCTTAATGAAGTGCTGTTGACGTTGAATGACGTAAGTGGCGAGCGTCACCACGACCCTTCAAAATCGTTTATTGATCGTTTCCTTTCGTTTCAGTGGCAATACAAGCAAATGGTTGAGTGCGTTCAAGGTTTGGATGACATCGCCAAATATCGACGATTCCGTTTATTGCGACCCGAACAAACGGTACACGAGTCACCGAAAGCCTGGTGGATTTATGCGGCCCGGTGTCATGGCGTTCGTATCGTTGCCAAAGGACAACAGCAAGAGATGACCAAAGAGAATTTCCGGTATTTGGAAATTTATACGAAACTCATTGTGAATCCAAATGAAACGTTGACCAGTGAACAGAAGGAGTTCAAGGACCGCATCGAAAAGGAACGAAGCTATGACGAGCTGAAGATGCTTAGAGAGATTTGCATGAGTCGAATACCGAACGATGAGTGCGATCAGGTGGCGACAAATCAGGGACGGAGCATGCTGTTGCAGTGGTTTCCGCAATGGTGGGGCTGGTACAAGACTCCGACCAATGAGATGCTAGTAGCGGGGACCACTCCGATACCCATTGGTGAAACACCATCGCCGCTGGCATCGCCGACCGCTCAACCGAAAGACCAAAACCAGCTCGAGGACGAAATTTTGAATGCGCTGACCTTGGGCTCGGTCGAGAACAATTCGCTGCTGAAACGCGATGCTGTCTTTGGGAAATTCAATTTCACTTTAAAGAAAGGATCGTTGGACGTGTGCACCGGATCGCCATGCGTCCTCAGCAAGCTAATGATGCAGCTACAATTTCAAAACTTGGTGTTGGACATAGAATCGCGTCCTCGCTCAGGATCGCATTTCGTTGGACTATCGTTGGGCTCGGTGCTGGTGAAGGATTTCATCACGAATCACTCGGAGTTTCCAGATTTGATGAAGCCACAGAACAAGGATGCAGTGCCACATGGGCGACTACAGAAATCCCGCGCATCCCAATCACAATCCATTTCAGCGACCACACCAGCCGAGCCTCTGTTCCTCTTGCACTACGAGCGTAAGCCACTATCATACAACACCGACTATCGGCTCTTGATCAAGTCCCAGTCGCTGGACATCGTCTACAATATCGAGGCCATCAAATGGGTTGTCGATTTCGTGATGAAGCCACATCAGATGCTGAGCACCAAGAAGAAAATCGAAGCGATGAAGAACAAAACGAAAATGGAGTTTATCAAAAATTGGGAGAACATTCTCGAAGGAGATTTGAGCGAGCGCAAGACGTGGACGTTGGAGATAGATATTTCGGCACCACAGATTATCTTTGTGGAGAATTTCAATGTGAAGAACGGGTCGGTGGTTGTGATGGACTTTGGCAGGCTGCAACTGACCAATTATTCGAATAGTCCGTACGAGCGGAAGGAGAGCGTGGGTGTGGAATCGCTGCCAAGGGATTTGAGTGAGGATGAAGAGGCGTTCATGACGCCCTGCTCGACACCACCTGGTTCGCAAAACAGTCCCGCCGACTCACCAACGCTCTGCTCAGCCCTGTCCGACATCCCGGATTCGATAATAAACGCCATCGACGACAGTTCGCTGGAGAAGACGCTTCACGAGAGAATCTACGATCGCTACAAAATGGACTTGACCGACATGCAGGTGCTCGTCTGCAAGAGCCGTGAACGATGGCTGTTTGCCAGCGCGAAGGGTTCATCGAATCTGCATGTGCTCGATCGGTTTAGTATTTCACTGCAGGTGGACCGTCGCGTTCTGCACACAACTGACCCACAATTCCCGAGTCTCACAATCTCCGGGACCCTCCCCAAACTGGTGGCGCACGTGAATGAGGACAAGATTTGCGCCATCATGACGATGCTGAATACCATCTCGTCGACAAGCATCCAGTCACCATACCGCACACCCACCGATGTCGTGGATGACATTTCAATGATGGAGAATGCCACACTGGACGCCCAGATTCAGCCACCGGAAGACGCCTCGGAACACTCAATGTGCGCCGAGGGGACAAAGCTGTTTGTTCTACAATTTTCAATCGACCAAATGTCACTGGAGGTGCAGTCGCGCGGTCGATGTATCGCTGAATTGCAGGTGACCGGTGTGAAGGCGGGCTTCAGCAAGCGACCGGAAGACACCAGTGTTTCTCTCTCCGTGCACGGCCTTCTGCTGGTCGATGCGATTCAGTCGTTTGGACCAGATTTTGAATTGCTCATCGCTAGCCATCGACATGTGGGGTCAGTCTCCTTGCAAACTCCTCCAAGAGCACGCACTGACTTCAATGCCTTTCCTTTCCAGAATGGACAGCATTTCAGGCAGTTTAAAACAGAGCGAACCTTGTTCGCCCAACTCTCCATCGATGTCCCCCGATCCGATGCACGCCCGACCAACCAGTCCGAACACCCTCTCGCGAGCCCTCAGCAATCTCCAGAGAAGTATGTTACCTTTTGATTCGTTCGTTACGTCAATTTATTCTTTATCCGAATTTGTTTTGGCATTTTGTATAAATAACTTAATTTTCAGTTTAATTTTTGTGAGATTTTTCGTTTTTGATTTAATTTTGTTTATCTTTTCGTTTTTGTTTTCGTTTTTGGTTCGTTTGCGTTTCTACCCGCCATTTGATTTATCGTTCATTTGGTTTGTTTGATTTGGTTTGTTGTTGTTGGAATGAAATCATTCATCAAAAAATCGAAACGAAAAAAAAAAATCAAAACAAAATTAGCTAATTCTGATACTTGGTCTGTGACGCGCGATATAGACGCCTTGATTACGGTGGAGGTGCTGTTGGTTACGCCAGAAGTAGCCGACGGTGAGCAGTTGCAGATCGCCAACATTCAATTCAACAATTTGGACATAATTGGTGAGTGCTGCGACCCGTTTGAATAACAATCATCTGTAAATGAATCGTTCTTGCAGCCAATCAAGAGACCATCGTCGAGTTGATGGGTTTCGCGAAGCGAGTGTTCCCAAAGAAGTCGAAAAAGCATTTCCACGACGTGGTCACCGATGCGCCAATGCCGGACTGGGGTGCGTCAATGACAACCCCGGCAGCTACCAACAAAGACAATCCCACGGCACCCCCGCAGAATAGCACCGTTCGAACGGAAATCACCTTCGATTTTCATCGTTTGAATGTGCTGGTGCTGCGGGCGGTGATGCGTGACAGCTTTCTGGTGGGTCGCAAAGTGGGCACATTCACGATGAGCGAAGCCAAAATACACGCAACGCTGGGCCAAGCGATAACGGTGGAGGGGTCGTTGGGTGGCCTCCAAGTGATTGATCTGACGCCAGAGGGTGTGTCGCATCAGCGTATTCTGTCCGTGGGCAAGGATCCGCTCACCGAATCGCCCAATGTGGCGGCCGACCTGTTGAGCTCGCTAACGCAGGAGATTTACGGGATGGGTCAGACAAAGAACGACTTTGTGATGGAGGACCAACAGGCTTTATCGTTTCGAGTGTCACGCGATCTCAGTGCTTGCGTGACGATTCGCATTCGGATGGCATCGGTGTGGTACACGCACTGTGCCCGGTTCATGCAAGAGCTGAGCTGGTGCGCCACCGAGTTCAAGCACTATTTGAAGAATTTGGCGAGATCGATTCGAGAGAAGGCCACCGATATGGCTTTGGGCTTGGTGCAGCCGACACGAGACATTACCGGCATGACACCGCTGAAGACAGACGTCGTCACACCGAAGCATACTCACAAGCATGGTTCGATTTCATTCGTCAAGCAGCCGCACACGCCGATCAATATCAAGTAAGTTGCGACGCGAGCCACTTGTGAGCGCTTTATTTAATTCGCTGATTTTCGATTCCAGGCTCGACATCGTCTTGGATACACCTGTGTTGGTTGTGCCGCGATCTAGTTGCAGTTCGCAGGTGTTTGTCGCTCACTTGGGTGAAATCTCCGTTAACAATCACCAAAGCGCCATCGAGAGGGTGCGATCAGTCATCACACCAATACAAATCTCACCGAAAAGCAGCGGCATCGACGATCATAGGATCTTTACGATCGACGAGGAGATACTACTGGACAGCCCTTTGCCCGCCGGAGACTTTTACACGAACAACATCTACTTGAGCGAGGAGGATCTTCACAATCGAGGTCATGACGAGGATGATGGTAGAGGAGGCGATCGCACCAATTTAGACACGTACATGATGGACGTGCGCAACATGAACCTGTATTCATTGGACACGAAAAATCGCAAGGGTTTCCACATGTCGGCCTTACCGCGTGCTGAGGAGTTCTATTCGTGCCAGAAGGATGCCGTACCAGTGCTCCACGACACAGCCATCCAGCTGACAATCACAAGGATCTGCGACGATCCCACGGCCGATCTGATGGCCGACTTTGTCAGCGAATGCACCGAGATCGTACAAGTGTCTGGCAGCATGGTGAAACCGTTGAATCTCTCGCTTTCGCGACAGCAGTACGAGCAGCTAATCGAAACGATGGAAAATCTCTTCAAAGTCCCGACAGATTTGGTGCGGCCGCCTAGCGACGTCTCGTCCAATGAGGCATCGGCTGTGGTCTCGTCAAATGAATCACCCAACGAAGATGAGATCGATACCACCAATCAGACCTTCGCCATTGATAAGCGCTTCAAGCGACGCCTGTTCAGCCAGTCGAGCACATCCGAGCGACGCACCTACGTCGAGCCAAAGGTCTCATTTGAGCTGCCTGATTTCGTCATCCAGCTCAAGAACGAACTGAACGATCCACTCATTGAGATCATTTTCCGCGATTTCAATGTCAAGTACGAGCGCAACAATCTGTACGAGACTAATATCCAAGTGTCGCTGCGATCACTTTTGATGGAGGACCTCCTGCAGTCGCCCGAATCAAAGCATCGCAAAATGTTGGTGTCTTCAGCTATCGAACCGCAAGTTTTCCGGCCGGGAAGCGCATTTTCGTCACGTTCGTGTCCGAATTTAGCTGGGATGCATTTTGGAGACGACGCCATGACGGGCTCACTCCCTGAGAATCTAGAATTTGGTGCTGGATTCGCTCATATGCTGCACGTCGGCCATTCATCAGCCGGACCACGATATCCAGCCTACACACCGTCTCAGAAAATGCTGTGCCCCGAAACACCGCCACCTTCACCAAAGCGACGCGTGCGCTCAGACAATCTAGTGCTCTATTCCGCTCTGGTTGTCGATCCAGATTGCCCCATGTTTGCGTCGAAATACAACTCAATGCGGCGCACCTCGTCAATTGACTTTAACAGTTTGGATCTCGTGGTTTCCGTCAAGAGTTGGTTCGCATTTTTGAATTTCTTTGGCGTTCTGTCGGACAGTACGGATGAGGATCCGGCAGCCGTTCCAGCAACCGACACATCTCTCCCGGCCGCGGCTGTCGATCAAAATGACAATTCCGAGCTGGAAATCTCTGTGCGATCACTGACGCTTGTGTTTGTTCGACCCGATTATGAGATCGCCAAATCGAATGTTTCATCGGCGCATTTCATTGTTTCGAAATTCAATGACTCGAAAACGGTCTCTGGCCGACTGGGCTCGGTGTCACTGTTTGATTTGACCTCGCACGGGAGCCTCTTCCGCGAAAGATTCCTCACCAGCGGCAATGAAGCGCTGAATTTCACATACAAACGCGAAGGACCGAAGGGCCAAATCGAAAGATCGCTAAAGGCCGAAGCGGAGCTCAAGATCAAAATGTCATCGGTGCGTTATGTGCACACGAAGCGCTTCGTTGCCGAGATTCAGGTGTTCTTCAACGAATTCCAGCAGCTGCAGACGCCCGGACTCTTGCGTCGCATCAAAACATCTGAATCGCGCGACAGTTTACGCCAGAAACCTTCACAATTGGCACTCTCGATTATGGCTGGCTCACCGATCATCGTGCTGCCGTTGAGCTCGCGCAGCAACAAAGTCATTGTCGCCGATTTGGGTGAATTCTCACTGGAAAATAGTTTCCATTTCGCCGCTGAGACAAACCACGTGATTAGCGTGCGAAAGGACGCATCTGGACCGAACGAGGTACTCGACGTGATGATGGTCGATTTGGTCAACACGGATTTGTTTGCCGGTGAACGCCACACGAAGAACGACGATGTAATCGACTCGTATTCGAATTCGCCACTGTGCATGGACATGGGCAGTTACATCGTTTGCAAACAGGGATCAAATCTTCTGAATAGCAAGTGTCATCTCAAGTTGATTGTCGAACGGAATTTGGACTCTTGGCGCAGCCACAATGTGCCAGACTTCAGTGTTCAGGGGACGCTTTCGCGACTGGACGCTGTGCTTAACCTACAACAGTACCAATTGGTGCGCGGCTTCCTCGCACACAACTTGGGCGAATCTTTGGACGATTTGAATGTGCCGCAGACGACAATTATGGACAGCCGCATCAGTTTGCTGACAGAGACTCCGACCATTCCGGAGGTCGAAGATGAGGATCCGATGGACGGCAGCGTTTGGACTTCGATGTCCATCACGCTCGACTTGCAAGATGTTTCCGTGCGTCTGGTGGATCAACCGAATACTATTGGTCACGGATGGGACGCCGACTCTGAGGCGTCGCTAGCTTGCATCAACTTCATCAAATCCAGTCTGAAGATCGACATCTTCAGCAATGGTTCGCAAGACGTTGATCTCGTTTCGCAGGAGATTCTGGTAACGGATTCACGGTTTAGTTCATCGGTGGGTAACCGCGAGGCAGGGTCTTCGACGACGTCGAAGAATGTCTTTACGAATATCCTGCAACCGATCAACTTCACGCCGGGCAGTGATTCGGTGCAAGCGGAGGTGCACAGTCGCAAGCGAGAGGACTACTCCAAATACACGATTCTACTAAACAACATGCGCGTGATGGCCATCTTGGACTGGATGGAGAGCGTACGAGATTTCCTGTCGCAAGACTGTGAGGAGGTGCATCCGATAGTGACGGTGGCTCGAACGGTTCCAAGTGAAGCTGCAGCGACCACACCAACTGCAAACCACGAAATGGAAGTCATTCTGAACATCACCAACTCGGAAGTGGTTTTCGTGGAGAAAACCGATCAGTGGGACACGAACGCAATAATCTTGAAAAGCACCACCGTCCTGTCATTCCGCCCGGTCGAAATCAACAAAGTCATGTCGATCAATCTAAATCACCTCGAGGTGTTTTCGTGCGTGCTCGGCTTCGAGGAAGACACAGCGTTGTCCATCATCGACCCCATCACCATCAACATGGACCTCAAGCAAAACGTGCTCGATGTCCAGCTGCAGAAAAGGCTTTGCATTCGGCTGTCATACAACGACGTGAAAATGTTCTCGCAGATGCTGCAATCGCTGCCGCAGCAGACGAAGAATGCTCAGAGTCGAGACCAGGGGGAGACGAATCAAGCGCTGGTGGCCAAACTAACCACCCTCGGTTTCTCGACGATAGACTGCGAGAAGGCGTTGGGCATTTGTAATAACGTGCTGGACGAATCAGCACTGTGGTTGACGCAGAACGCTGAACCGACAAAAGCATCCTCTGCTCTCATGGTGCGCAGTACGTTGGACATCCACGCCGTAGAGATTCGAGCCAATTGCATTTCGATTTGTGTTATTGACGATTGCAAGGATGCGGATGTACCATTGTTGGAG
Organism: Lestremia cinerea; assembly: GCA_027564135.1. NCBI lineage: Eukaryota > Metazoa > Arthropoda > Insecta > Diptera > Cecidomyiidae > Lestremia > Lestremia cinerea. The sequence goes on from JANSTV010016895.1 coordinate 8,545, forward strand.
CTATCATTTACGGAGCTGGAAGCGCGTCAGGAGCTCGGTGGACTGGCTGACTTCCAAAATGTGGCTGGCACGGGGGTGCTGTCACCAAGTCGCAGTGGCTTCAAGGCCGGATTCATCAAAGGTATCTTCGCCAGCGACTACTACAATCGCGTGCTCAGCGGCTGGGAGCCCATCATCGAACCGTGGAAATGTGAGGCCAATTGGAGCTACAGTCTAGGCGCTTCCATTCAACCAAATCGACTTCATTTGAAGATGTCCAGTGACGAGCTGCTCAAACTGAACATTACCACGACCATCATCGAATTGTCCGATTTGGTTTACAAGAACTGGACACAGGATTATTACGGCGGTGCAGGCAACAAGAGCGCCATCACCAGCCCGACTACCAACTACCGTCGCCGTACGCCATTCGTTCCATTCGCTCTGCGTAACGAAACCGGCGCAAAGCTTTGGTTCATGAAATTGGTGTCAACACCAGGCGGTGGCGTGGCTCCCACCGACATCAGCCACAAGACGGACACAAAGCAATGGACGTGTGTCGAGCCGGGAGCCGTGGTGAATTTCTCATTTGGACCGTCGAACAAACAACGACACTACGACACGCACAAGATGAACTTGCATCAGATTGGCGTACGCATTGACAACTGGTCTGAGGTCGGTCCCATATCGGTGGATAAAGTGGGTGTGTTCTTCCGGTACGCCCATCACGAGCTGGCCGAGTTCGTGCAGATTCCGAGGGCCCGTATCGTGTTCTCCGTGTCGCTTGAGGGTTCCGCACAGAAGCTCGTGACGGTTAGATCAGCGCTGCGCTGCATCAATCGCATGGACCAGACAATGGTCCTCAAGATGGAGCATCTCAAGACAGAGAACTACCCGGCACCACTGACCGTGATCATGTCTCCGAAGGACACATTCTGCGTGCCGCTGAGTCATGTCAACGCACACTTGTATTTAATGCCGGCCAACACGAAAATCAATCTCACGACAGCGACCTCACCAACGCCACCCACTTTGACGGTCGCCACCACAACAGCCACAACCTCGCCGGCCACCTCTTCAGCGACAGCCTACGAACGCTTCAATGGCTCGGAATTATGGCGGAAATTCGAGAATTCAGTAGATTCACGCATGTTCTTTTGTGAGCGTAGCATATTCTGGCGTGACACAGACGACGGCGAAGAGGTTCAACAGTGGCTGCGAACGTGCAAAAGCAATCGAGAGAAATGGTTCCGCTTTATTGCAGCGATCCGAAAGGATGGCTATCCAGCCAAGGATATGGGGACCATTCCCGGACACACAATCCATCTGCTGCCTCCAATGCGCTTGCACAATCTGCTTCCGTGCGATCTGTTGTTCAAATTCGATCGGCAAGCTGACACTCATGGCCGAGTGTCACCCTCTGAGACGGCCAACGTTCATCACGTTAACCTTGAGAGTGAATTCGAAATAACGCTGACACTTGACAGTTACCCAGGCGCGGAGAAGATTCTCATCCCTGCGGGATTCACGGGTTGTGTCGAACATCGCTTGCGGTTGACTGACACGAAGAACCGGCCATTGAACCTCCAGGCAAGCATACAAATGATCAAAGGCAGCGGCCTGCAGATAACCATCAGTGCGTCGTACTGGCTGATCAATCGCACCGGATTGCCGTTGATCTTCCGGCAGGAAGGCGTTTCCTCGGAGAGCTCTGGTCAATTTACGGAGCACGAACAGGCTCGTCTCGTCTCGCCGCTGATGTTCTCATTCACCGATCCGGAAGCATCGCCAGCACTCACCGTCCGACTGGGCAAGCGGTACGGTCCAACGCCACCATGGTGTCAATCATTCAATTTGCACAAGGATATTCTGCATCAACAATTGCGTTCGGGTAATTCGACTGAGACCTTCATCATTGGAACGGAAGTGCGTTGCGGCCGAGGGCGTTACGCCAAGACACGCGTCGTCACCTTCTCGCCGAGATTCCAGCTGTACAACCGTAGCTCCTACAAGCTGCAGTTCGCCCAAAAGTGCTACGCCACGACCTTGGTGAGTTTTTGCCCGATCTCTCAAAACGATCACGAGAGTAACCATACATTGAACTTTCAGACGGACCCCTTAGCGAAGGCGACTTTCATCGAAGCAGTACCCGGCTGCCATCTGCCATTCCATTGGCCTCGGCTGGACAAAGCTCAAGAGTTGTGTGTGCGCTTGTCGGATATCGAATGCTGTTTGTGGTCGGGCGGCGTGCCCATTCACGAGACGCAGAGTTTGTACATCAACATCCGAAACATGAACGGGGACATGCATTTCTTGCGGCTAGAAATCGTTCTGCAAGGCGCCACCTACTTCCTCCTGTTTGGCGACGCACAGGCGTTGCCACCGCCGATTCGCATCGACAACTACTCGGAAGTGCCAATGAAATTCTTTCAGCCGGGAGGTAAACACCAATGGCGTACGATTGCCCGCGCGCACTCATCCATCGCTTACGCCTTGGACGAACCGATGGGCGTTCACTCGATTGTCGTCGAAGCACCAGGCGGTGTCTCGTTCAACTACTCGCTCAGCGAACTCGGTCAATCTCACAATTTGACCTACGAGAACTTCATCTACATCGCATTCAGTGGAACGTTCCGCAATGAGGATTCCATCGTCGCCGACAAATCGTGGTCGGAGTATGACATCGATTGCCAGGAGCTAGTGTTGACCGTGCACGAGGGCCGGGTCTATCTGGCGAAGAAGCAACAAGGGAACCGTGCGCAACTATGGCGCATGAACCAGGAAAAGCAACTGGAGCACGAGGGCTCATCACCGCCAACCGAACCAGGAAAGAAGCCATCGATGTCACCGCGACTTGTGTTGGATTTGGAAAAGGCACCGCAACCCATGAACTACACTCCGCTGGTGGTGCGTCCGGCAAACAAGCAGCGACGCTCCACGCAAACGTGGTATTTCACGGACGAGGGACGATTGATGTGCGAGCACAATAACATGTGCGTGCAAGCGCGTGGAGGTGTGTTCAGCTTGCGGCCAGGCAGTGAGGCAGTGCTCGGGATGATCGTGTCAGACACGCACATGATCACCGAGTCTTTGGTACCGCTTGAGCAGGCGATTCGACGAGAGAAACTCCGACCTGGCTCCGGTTATCTGTCCGTTTCCGTGTGCATGGATGGCCCAATAAAAACGATTCAAATCCGCGATATCAAATCCACCGGAGCTATTTCTCTGGCGCTAGATCCCGCCTGGAAGCACGTCTCACACATGCTCACACCAAAGCCCCCCACTGCCATCACCACTGCGGCAACGTCACAATCCTTCGCAAGGAGCACCAGCATCAACACACTAACGCAACGTAACAGTAGCAACATTGGCGAGCTTCACTTCAATTTGAACATCACCAAAGGCATCGGCATCTCGATAATATCCAAGCTGCCTTGCGAGGAACTGGCGTTCATCACCTTGGAATCGATCTCGATGGAAGCCATTTCCACTCAGACGGTGCGCTCTCTGGATCTCAGCGTCAGTGACATGCAAATCGACAACCAGCTGTATGAGACGCCATGCCCGGTTATGCTGTTCACAACGCGCAATTCCGATTCGCCAGCACGCCAGCGACTGCCAGCCATGCATTTGAATATCAAACTGTTGCCGAGTCCGAACACAAACGCCGTCATTTTCGAGCATTTCATTCTGAGTCTTCGCCCGGTCACAATTTACATGGAAGAGCGTCTCATTCTACGGCTGGCCATGTTCACCGGCCTGGGTCGCTCTCAAGTCGATACGCTGCTCGATGAATCGGACTACGAGGCGCATCGTGTCGCCACCAAAATTCTCGCCGCAAACGCAAAACGCTACTATTTCGGCGATCTGCAAATCGTTCCCAGTCAAATTCGACTCAGCGTAATCACCGCATCGAAGCTCTCACCGCAACTGACTGAAATCAAGAAGAGCCTCGGTCTAACGTTAATCAAATTCGAGGACGCCGTCATCGAGTTCGAGAAATTCACCGACAAACATCACTTCGAGACGGCGGAAGTCTATCTGCGTGCCATAAAATCGCACTACAAAAACCAACTGAAATGGCAGGCGGCCTTCATCTTGGGCAGCGTCGATTTCCTAGGCAATCCGCTGGGTTTTGCCAACGATCTGTCAGAAGGCGTTTCTGGGCTGATTTTCGAGGGATCGGTTAAGTCGCTCGTGAAAAATGTCACGCACGGCATTTCAAATTCGACAGCTAAAATCACCGAGACCCTATCTGACGGACTTGGACGAGTTGTGTTGGACGAGCAAGACACGGAAACGCGTCAACGAATCCTCGAAGTGCCCAATTCCAGCCAAGACCATTTGGTGGCCGGATTCAAAGGACTGAGTTTTGGTATTTTGGGTGGTGTCACCAGCATCGTCAAGCACACGTACATTGGGGCGCAGAATGATGGTTTCCAAGGTTTCATCTCTGGTCTGGGCAGAGGCATCGTGGGCACCGTTACAAAGCCAGTCATCGGCGTACTGGATCTTGCCTCGGAAACGGCGAATGCTGTCCGCGAGAAGAGCAAGAGCTCCAACCGAGTGTTGCCCGACAGGAAGCGACTTCCACGTTGCGTAACCGGTGCCCCGGGCGGCCTGCTGCCCACTTATTCGTTTGTCCAGTCCCGTGGCCAACAGCATCTCTTTCTGATCAACAAGCGCAATTTCAACGAGCAGCTCATGGCCTATGAGCCGTGCCTGTTCGATGGACGCGATTCGAAATTGCGACTGCTGGTATCGTCAGAGAATGCTTGGGTTTTTTCACGCACCGACGAATCAACGACGATTGTTCTCTCATTCCACTTGAGGTGAGTGCTCGACGGTTTATCAGCGAGTGGCACACTAATCGCATTTTTCCTTGTGTTTTTTTTTTTGCAGTGACTTGCAGTCATGTCATCCAGTATCGGTGAACGTCGAAGGCCACAAGTCGAAACGAGTCCATTACTACATCGAATTATGCCTCAATTTGCTGGATGGCGTCAAACGACCACGTGTTCGATGCCTCAGTGAGGAAATGTCACAAAGAGCTTCTCGTCATGTAAGTTTGTCTCTTTTCTTTACTGACTATACCTCAAAGGGATCGACACAAGCTAACACATTCATCCCCGTCCCATTGCAGATCAACTACGCAAAAAGTGTGTTTGATGAACGAGGATTAACTCTGAACACTGAGACCGTGATTGATAGCTAAGCAGCACAGCGGTTTTTAGAATCACAAAACGAATTCCGAGCTCTCTCTCTCTCGCGAATCGCGCAATTGTTGTTAAGTTTAAACCAGTATACGTCGTTTTTAAATCCAAAGGAAGGAATGGAATTCGTATCCAATCAATTCACAGAACCAACCAAAACAGTCATCAAAGAATCACAAAAATATTTTGCCTCAATCAAATGAAGAGAACAAAACTGTAGAATTCTTTTCCAATTATGCGTAGAGCACATTTCAGCAGCCACCACAAACACTCCCACACGCCCCCACGGGGGATGTTCGCGTTTAAAAGACCATTTTGTTTGTCGGAGTTTATTGTTGTTTGTCTCGTTGCGTTATAGCGCCCGAGTTACCATCCTATTTATTAGATTTTTCTTCGTTTCTTCGTTTGAAAGAACAAACAACAACAAAAAGCAAAAGAAAACACAAACAAACAAAAAAAGAAAAAGAAGAAGAAGAAAAGAAACCAACCAAAAAGACTGTTCAATTTTATTTAATTGATAGATTTAATCAAAAAGAAAAAAAAAGAAGAAAAAAAATCATGAAGTGGATTAGACATGGAAAATGATTAGGGCCATTGAGCAATAAATTTATAAATTATTTTGAAATTTATTGCATTTTCAATATTTCTTTGACATTCTTCGGGGCCCAACGAGTGCTTATCGTTGCGTAGACGAGCCAATAGCACATCACGTGGAATGTCAACAATGCCAACTGTCTAATTGACACTCAACTCGCTCAGCTGATTTGACCGAAGCATCACATGGCAGCTCAAATAAAAGCAGGTTATTTTTTCATTTCAAATATTTAATTAATTGCGAAAAAAAAATTCAAAATAAAACAAAAACTGATGAATTTTCGAAGAATAGCTTCGTTTATGTATCTTCCGCTTTCGGATAAGTACAAAATTTTAAACAATGACAAAACCACGCGTGCGCACGTGAGTTTCGCATAACAATGAAACGTTCACGAGACAATTTATGATCGATTCAATTTCTTTAATTTGCTGGCGAAAAAAATACGGTGTTGATTGCAGTTGGGTCGATGATGTTGAATGGGCGATGGTGGGCGAGCCGGCTAGGGATGGAGACATGTTTGCCCGTGGGTTAGTTCTGGGCAGTTTGTCGTCATGAGACGTTGAACTTATTGGAGTCGTGTTAATGACGACTTCGTGAGAAAATTTGAGAAAAAAAACAAGACAAATTCTCGAAGGAATGCAATTGAAAACGAGACCGCGAGCAAGTCCCGGACCGGTCCCACATCGATTCATTCAACAAAAAGCACTGGGTCTGTATCAGAACTAGTGATATTGTCCAAGATTCCAACGTAAAAAATTAGGCACTACTCAATGATTTTGTACAGCTCGGTGAGGGCTCCAAGCCCGTTGTGAGCCTCTTAAATGGCTTCCACAATGGACGCACCCCTGAAGTACAGCACCGCATCATGCACCGAAGGCAGCACATTGAAAACGCCGATCGATAGAAATTCAGCCTTTTTCAAAGCTTCATACACGCGATCGTTTGGACACGTCAAATACAGGATGGTATTGAAGAGCACCATGTCGGTTTGGATCTCGCTGAGGGTCTTGCACGCAGCCACATCAATGTGCGTGACACCGGACAGATCGATGATCAACGCTTTCGGTTGAAGCTTTCGCGTTGAATCTGTGTCCTCTCCGCTATCTTGCTGATCGGCCAATGCAGAACGCATCGTCGAATCATTGACATCGATCAGTTTGTAGAGTGATTTCTTGAATGTTCCGCTCGAGGCGAAATTTACAGCACCGATGTATTGGAAGATCTTGATCTCAGGTATTTCGGCGGCCCTGCTGTGCGTTTCGAGATTTACGTATATATCGGAGCCGGGAATGACGCCCAGGAGTCCGCATTGGGACTTCCAACCTTTGATGTACAATGCGATCAGCGACATACAGAGACCAAAGAAGAGTCTGAAACGGCAACGGGTTAGTGGTCTTTGAACTGATGATGAATTTGATGTGTGGCTCTGCTCACCCAATGTCAACGTCGACCACAACGACTGCACCGAAGGTCACAATCCACGTGAGCGATTCCAATTTTCCCTCGCGATGGTAACGGCCCAGCTCACCTGCTTGGGTATACATGCCTTTCAAGGCGACTAGAATGATGCCCGAGAGGACACACTGTTGAAGGAAAAACGAGGTTTTTGGAATTGTTCGGTTCAAGGTGTCAGCTGGTTCAACTCACTCTTGGCAAGACTTCGAAGAATGGTCCGATCCACAGAAGAATGATTAAGATTAGAAATGACGAAACAACTGAGGCGATCTGAGTCTTTCCACCGGTTTGATCCTGGATGAGAGATCGAGAGAGGGAAGTGGCATTCGGCACGCACGAGAACAACCCACCGACGATGTTGCTCAACCCCTGTTCAAGAGAATGTTTGCGTTTAATCAGTCCGCGGTGGACGTTTCAGACGATCTCACTTACCATCGCAAGCAATTCCTGATTGGCCGACACTTCGTAGTTTCGCTTCTTAGCGAAAATCAACGCCATCGAAATAGTGACGGTGTAGCTGACGATGGAAATGGCAATGGAATCAACGGCGACCAGCCA
>JANSTV010017006.1:0-16338 GCA_027564135.1 Lestremia cinerea
ACAGCGAGGGCTTTTCCACCTACACGACAGAGGTTGAAGCGGGTTCAAACCATGGACACAACTTCATAAGCGTTGCCTTGCGAGTAGTATTGAAGGGCCATCGCACAATTGACGGCAAAATCAAGTAAGATCAGCTAAATTTGTTCTGCAAATTGGCTCCAGAGAGCGCTGACCGCCGTAAGGTTTTTCAATCTACGGCTACGTTCCGACGAGAAGCCCAAATGTACGACCGAGTTCTTCCTGCGTTTGTCGAATTTCAAAAGCTTCGAGGTCTCTCAGAAGAGGATGGCTTTTTCGCGATCCCAAAGTGCTACAAAGCGGTGGCTGACGATGAAGCGAATCAATTCGCCACCATTTTGGAAGACTTGGGGCCGAAGGGGTTCATCATGCTCCCCAAAGAGACGAATTTACATAGACATCAATCACATGGATTTGATCATTCACGAGTTCGCCAAGCTGCATGCCATATCATTTGCAGTTAAGGACCAGAACCCAGAGCTGTTTGGGGAATGCAGGAAACTCCATGACCACTTCCATAGCTATCTCGCTGAGGGGTCCGTTTTGTACACAGCATTTCAGCAATCGTACCAGCACGTTATTGACATTTTAATGGATGAAAAACATAAAGATGCTGTTAGCCATTTCAAGTAGAATGTTCGACAAATAGCCGCTGAGACCTTTGACGAAGGTGTCGCTGAACCGTTTGGCGTCATTTGCCATGGCGACCTTTGGACCGGGAATCTTCTTTTCCGATACGAGGATGGGGTGATCGATCATTCGTGGGAACCTTTTAGTAAATAACATCCGTTCACTCCCGTAGTGGCAAATGTCCCGATACGCTTCCCCCACTTTGGATCTCTTCTGCAACATTTTCCCATCAACCGACAAGGCTCTTCGTGATCCACACTATGACGACCTGCTCAAGTTGTACCATTCAACTTTGTCAGCGACAATCAAGAAGCTGGGAAGCTCTTCAGTTGGGTTGACTTCATGAGCCAGTTGAAGAAATTTGGAAGATTCGCCTTCACCGTGAGCGCCATCATCAACGAAATCAGACTAGCTGGCTCGGACAAAGTTTCCAATTTGAATGAGTTTAGCAAATCGGAGAACAGCAATGACGAAAGCGCCGGTTTTGTTTCGAAACTAAGCAATGATGCGGAGAGGAAGTTCAGCGAGATAATGACCGACACTGTGCGCCATTTGGTTGAATTGGGATATTTATAGAATTGAATTTGTGACAAACTACTCGTTTACACTACCTCTCGCTCACTAAAAGCCAACATTAATAATGATACTTTTGAGTCAATAATTTTACATTTACAATGGCCCTCGCGCACAACACATAATCAAAGTCATTCAAAAATTCAATTCTTTCAATACTTTGATGACATCAAATTTCCTGCCTCACATTCAAACAAAAATAATAGACAGAAATGCGCAGTCGCGCGAATCAACCAGCTGATTGAAAAAAAAACTGCAATTTCAGTCTAGCAAGGCTGTGCGATCAGCAGAGCTGGCAGTTCGAAATAGATCTTGTGTGTGTGCAAAGTTAACGAAAATGAGTGAATTACCGAGTTTTGTTTTGGAATTATTGGACGAGATCGCTCGCAGTGAGGGATTCTCAAAGTATTCGATTGAGAGTGAAAATGGTTCAAAGCATGGAGACAATTTTGTGGGAGTTATGTCGAGAATTGTGTTGAAAGGTGTCCGGGAACGTGATGGACAGACCGTTGAAGACCAATTGAACTTGATCATCAAGCTGGCACCGTCAAATGCTGCACGGCGAGAAGAGTTTAAAGTCCATATTTTGTTCGGGAAGGAAGCTGAGATGTACAACACCATCCTACCGAAGCTCGTTGAATTTCAACGAGAGCAAGGTCTCTCCGAAGAGGATGGCTTCTTCTCATTCCCAAAGTGCTACAAAACGGTTTCCGATGATGAAGCGGGCCATTACGTACTCATCATGGAAGACTTGAAATCAAAGGAATTCACTATGTATCCGAAAGAGAACACTGTCGACATCAACCACTTGAGATTAATTGTTCGCGAACTTGGAAAATTCCATGCGATTACCTTCGCAGTGAAAGATAAAAATCCTGAATTGTTCGAAGAATGCAAGAATGTCAAAGACATTCAAATGAAATTCCTGGCCGAGGGGAGCTCTTTCGTTTCAATGTTCGAACGCTCCTTTGATCGTGTCGTTGCTGTATTGAACGATGAAGATAACAAGAATATTGTCATTGATTTCAAGAGCAATTTCATGGAAAATCTTATCAAATGGCTCGGCGAGGGAGCTTGTGAACCTTTCGGTGCCGTCACTCACGGTGATTGCTGGATAAACAACATACTCTTCCAATACGAACATGATGTAAATTGCAAGTGGCTTGATTTTATACCTCAATTAATGAAATAATTCCCTTCACAGAGCACCAAACCTAAGGGAATTTGTTTCCTTGACTGGCAGATCGCCCGTTATGCATCACCCACTTTGGATCTTCTTTACAACGTTTTTACATCGACAGACAAGGCCATTCGGGATGAGCACTACGAGGAACTTATGAAGCTGTACCATTCCTCTCTGTCTTCAGCAATCGAGAAGCTTGGCAGTGATCCTGAGAAGCTCTTCAGTTGGGAGGACTTGCAAGGCCAGGTGAAAACTAACCTCAATTTTTATATTAACGAATTTACTTTATAACGGTTAATCATAATTACAGTTGAAAAAGTTCGGCAAGTTCGCTTTGTTCTTGGCGCCAATGGTTATTGAGGTAAGACTGGCTAGTTCCGAAGACGTTCCAGATTTGGATGAATTGAGCAAAGACATGAGCAATGGCTCTGAGGCGCCCACAAATGATTTGGTGAAGCAACTGAGAGGCGATGCTCAGACGAAATACGTTGAACTGATGAATGATCTCGTCAACGACCTACGAAGCTTTGGTTATTTGTAAATTGAAATTTTTTTGTGAAATATAATTGATTCCATGGCATTCCATTGTTCTTCATTGTCGAAGAACACGAATTAAATTATTATTCTGTTCGATTACCCTCAATTTAATCAAAGCAAAGAAACAAAAAAAAAACTACGTTCTTGATTGATCGCAAAAAAACAAGGTCTTTTATGAGAAACGCGCATCAATACAGTGATGACAGACCAGCAAGCGTGAGCGCAATCACAGAACATTAAACAGTTTCATTTGAGCAACACTCGTGTGCAGTCGATCAAAATTCTCAGTTCAAAATAAACAAGTTCAAGAATTTCCCTCAGAATGAGTGAATTACCGATATACGCTTTGGAATATTTAGATGAGATTGCGCGCATCGAAGGATTTTCGGAATATTCGATAGGCAGTGAGTCTGGATCGAATCATGGAGACAATTTTGGGGGTGAGGTGACGAGAGTTGTATTGAAAGGTGTGCGGGAACGCGATGGAAAAGTCATTCAAGACCAACTAAATTTGATCGTAAAAGTCACACATGGAACTGCCGAACAACGTAAGGAATTTCGCATTGGTCTTGCGTATGAAAAAGAGGCTTTAATGAACAACATCATCTTGCCGAAATTCGTTGAGTTTCAAAAAGAGCGTGGCCTCTCCGAAGCGGATGGCTTCTTCTCATTTCCAAAGTGTCTCAAAGCGGTGGCCGATGAAGAAACTGGTCACTTCATGCTCATCATGGAGGACATGAAACCGAAAGGATTCACTATGTTTCCGAAAGCGGAAACTTTCGACGTGGAACATATGAAACTGATCCTTCGAGAGCTCGGAAAATTCCACGCGATATCCTTTGCGGTTAAAGATCAAAAGCCTGAGCTGTTTGAAGAATGCAAGCGTGTGGACGATATACAATTGGGTATCTTCTTTGAAGGGAGCACTGTCGCGGCGATGTTTGAACGGTCATATGAGCGCGCTATCGCCGTATTGACTGATGAAGATAACAAGAATCTTATCGAAAATTTCAAAACAATCTGACCGAGATTCTGGCCAGTTGTGTCGGTGAAGGTGTTTGTGAGCCTTTCGGTGCCTTTACACATGGTGATTGTTGGTCCAATAATCTCCTTTTCCAATACGAGGATGGTGTAAGCGGAAATTGACTTGATTTTGAACTTCTAACGAATAATATCATTCCACAGGGTGCTAAACCCAAGAGTATCTGCTTCCTTGACTGGCAGATCGCTCGTTATGGCTCACCCACTTTGGATCTTCTCTACAGCGTTTTCACGTCAACCGACAAGGCCCTCCGGGACAAGCACTACGAGGAGCTTATGAAGTTGTACCATTCCTCTTTGTCTGCAACAATCGAGAAGCTTGGCAGTGACCCCGAGAAGCTCTTCGGTTGGGAGGACTTCCAAGGCCAGGTGAAAACTAACCTCAATTTTTATATTAACGAATTTGCTTCATAACGGTAAATCATGATTACAGTTAAAGAAGTTCGGCAAGTATGCTTTGTTCTTGGGGCCGATAGTGACAGAGATCAAACTGGCCAATCCTGAGGACGTTCCAAATGTTGACGATTTGCTGAATGATTTAAGCGAGGGAAACAAGGGGAATGATCCGAACTTGGTGAAACAGCTGAGAGGCGATGCTCAGAAGAGATACATTGAGCTGATGAATGATCTCGTGGGTGATTTACGAAGCCTCGGTTATTTGTGAAATGAATTTTATCGCAAAATAAAGCTAGCTTATTTCAACTAAAACAGCTCATTCTCTTTCGGCCTTGAAAATCGTATTCTATCACTTTATGACCTCCACGCGGAACAAATGATGTGTTTTTAATCAATTCGTTGTTTGAATTCAAAAAGAATGCTGACGCGGATGACGACCGAGAATAATAAGCACTGCTGAAGCTCGCATGACTAGTTGAAAAGAGATGCAGAATAACGTTCAGCTGGTGACACTTGTCTCCGTCCCCCATTGCAATTATGAATGAGAATGGTTGATTGGAAGAATCAGTCTTGACCGAGTGTCAATCGTGAGCGGTTCAACTAGTTTGGAATAAAAGTTTTCATTCAAAATTCAACGCAAAATGAGTGAGATGCCGGCCTACGTTTTGGAATATTTGGATGAGATCGCTCGCAGCGAGGGATTCTCGGAACATTCGACGGAGATTGAGCCCGGCTCACAGCATGGAGACAATTCCATGGGAGTCATGTCTAGAATAGTGTTGAGGGGTTCCCGTGAAGTTGGCGGGAAGAGGGTTCAAGACCAATTGAATTTGATCGTCAAACTGGCGCCGACGAATGCAGAACGCCGGGAGAACTTCATGTCAACTCGTGCATTTCAAAGGGAGGCCTTTATGTACAACGTAACTCTGCCGAAATTCACTGCTTTTCAGGAGGAACGAGGTCTTTCAGAAGAAGACAGCTTCCACTCATTTCCAAAGTGCTACAAGGCGGTTACCGACGAGGAAACTAATCGCTTCGTGGTGATTATGAGTGATTTGAAAGCCGAAGGATTCACGATGTGGCCGAAACAACAGACCGTCGCCATTGATCACATACAATTGGTTATGCGTCAACTTGGAAAACTGCATGCGATTTCCTTCGCAGCGAAAGACCAAGATCCAGATTGGTTCGAGGAGTGCAAACTGGAAGATGCTTTCGTTAAGTTTTTCAAAGATGGAGGCCCCATGATGGGTATGCTTCAACGATCTTGCCAACGGGTCATCGAGGTGCTGAGAAGTGACCAACACAAGAATGTAATGGAGAAATTCAAGAACAATATCACTCAAGTGCTTCTTGACTTGACTTGACTTGACTTCTTGACTCTTTTGAGCCATTTGGCGTTGTCTTGCACGGCGATTGTTAGATAACCAGTCTCCTTTTCCGTTACGAAGGCAATTTTAGTTTGAATCGGATCACTTTCGAACCGAAACTAAAAGCTTACGCTCTCCCGCAGAACCCTCAAGCCAAAGCCATCCGTTTCCTCGACTGGCAAATCGCGAGATATGCTTCCCCAACTTTGGATCTTCTCTACAACATCTTCTCGTCGAGCGACAAGGCTCTTCGGGATTTGCTGAAGTTATATCACTCAACCCTGTCAGCCACAGTGCGGAAGCTTGGCAGCGATCCCGAGAAACTCTTCAGTTGGAATTACTTTTAATGCGAGTTGCAAGCGTTCGGGAAATATGGTTTGTTTTTGAGCCCACTTATCACAGAAATCAGGCTGGCGAGCTCCGAGGATGTACCAGATTTGGATGAGTTGAGCAAGGACATGGCGAATAGTGAAAATGAAGTCGACACACCTGAGTTTGTTAGGAAACTCGGGGACGATGCCCAGAAGCAATACATCGAGCTAATGAACGATCTTGTTGGCGATTTGATTGATCTGGGTTATTTTTCTGATTTTGTCTAAATTTGTCTGAATTTGGTTGAATACATTTCTCTTCCATCAAAACAACCACTTGCATTCGTTTTTGACTCAAAAAACACTACTACAGTTAACGTTTAAAAAAAGCTCTGATCACAGAATGACTAGTCTCAGTTCGGACACTCAAAACATAATTAAAGATTGCCCGTTATTGTGAAATCGACTAGCGTATCGTACCGAAACATTGGTTGAAGGCCATTCAATATTGACTCGAAACGTCAAACGTTCGCACACATAAACACACGCACCAACAGTTGATTTAAAAACAGTTTCTGCTGAGCAGAGCCCGTGTACGGTTTGCACAGTCGTTGTTCGAAGTGAAGAGATTCTTTTTAGTGAAATCACGTCAAAATGAGTGAATTACCGGACTACGTTTTAGAATATTTGGAGGAGATTGCTCGCAGCGGGGGATTTCTGGAATATTCGACCGAAAGAGAGCCCGGTTCGAATCAAGGAGACAATTTCATGGGTGTTTTGTCGAGAGTCGTGTTGAAAGGAGCTCGGAAACGTGATGGAAAAGTCGTTCAAGACCAACTGGATTTGATTATCAAGCTGGCACCAACGGATGCTCAACGAGTCAAGCAATTCCGTATTGACCTTTTGTTTGCAAAAGAAGTCCTCCTCTACAACAGTATTCTGCCGAAACTGGTTGAATTTCAAAAAGAGCGAGGTCTCTCCCAAGAGGATGGCTTCTCCTCATTTCCAAAGTGCTACAAAGCGGAGGCCGATGAAGCAACGGGACGACACGTTGTGATCTTGGAGGACCTGAAGCCAAAAGGATTCGTCATGTATTCCAAGTCCAAACCAGTGGACATTGACCACATGAGACTGATTATCAGCGAGCTTGGAAAATTCCATGCGATTTCATTCGCGGTGAAAGATCAAAAGCCTGACCTTTACGAAGAGTGCAAGAAAGTGAAGGATCATCAAGCGGAATTCTTCACTGAAGGCAACATATTCTTTCCAATGTTTGTACGGTCCTATGATCGCGTAATAGATGTGCTGAGAGACGAGGCGAGCAAAGAGGTTATCCGGAATATTCAAAGCAACGTGACCGAATTTCATGCAAATTGTGTTTCCGAGGAAGCTTGCGAGCCGTTCGGTGTCGTTGCTCATGGTGATTGTTGGATCGCAAATTTCCTCTTTCAATACGAAGATGAAGTAAGTTTCGAATGGCCGTCTCAAAAGCCACAAATAATGGATTCTTCTCTTTTGACAGAACCCTCAAGCAAAAGCCGTTTGTTTCCTCGACTGGCAAGTCGCTCGCTACGGATCACCTGTTTTGGATCTTCTGTATACCATTTTCTCATCGACAGACAAGGCTCTCCGGGACAACCACTATGAAGAGCTACTGAAGCTGTACCACTCGATCTTGTCGGCTTCAATTCGAAAGTTCGGAAGCGATCCTGAGCAGCTTTTCACTTTTGATGACTTGAAAAGTCAAATGAAAAAATTCGGAAATTTCGGGTTCCTCTTGGCTCCGATGATTATCGAGGCCAGATTGGCCAGCTCCGCGGACGTTGCAGATTTGGATGAACTTAGCAATGAGTCGAGCACAGAAAAGAAGAGTGGTGGATCCAATTCCAGTTTGGTGAAGCAATTGAGAGGTGATGCCCAGAAGAAATACACTGAATTGATGATCGATCTTGTGGAGGATTTGTTGAGGTTAGGTTATTTGTAGAATGGAATTCATCACAAAATCAAATATGTTTACTGTTTCATTCAAACTATAATTGGTGTTATATTTCCGGAGATGGTTTTTGTGCCATTTGTCAAACTCTAACGGCAACATGATTGAAATTTTCAGAATTTACGAGATTCATGAACGCGTAGAGCGCGTTACTCATTTTAATCTCAATTCTCTCAAAATGGACGGAGAAAAATCAATTGTCCCGAGCTGGGATCGAACCATCGTTTCGTCGGGCGATGAAACCACGACTCATCAGTGCGCAGACGATGTTCTCCACTGAGCCGTTAAGGCTACAAGGAATCATCCGCGAAATGCTTGTGTTCACTTACACCATTTTGAGATTTTCAACAACTCTTTGTCCTAACGGCAACAATTTGAACACTGAATTCTATCGTCTGATTTCCACCGTTTCCATAACTTGTTTTGGCTTTAATTCATTCACAGTTTGAAATTCTTTTAGAATTCAAAAGAATGTCAAATGAATAACCAATATTTTGTTTACACAAGTATTTCCAACGAGAAGCAATAACTAGGAACAGCGAAATTCCTTCACTTTTTTATTGTTCCATCGAGCTTATCGACAAGCAGCACTCCAGACAAAATATCGCATCTGCCACTCAAGTAAGCACACCGCCAATTGATTGCTTCTTTTCCAACCTGCTTCCCCACGCTCGATTTGGGTCACCTACTTTGATGAACGGGATCTCTCTTGGCCTCGAGTGCGTAGAGTGCGTACCCTTTTACGAGCTACATTCACTGCGTGTCTCCGAAATTAGTTCTAATCGCAATCACTCGAAATGCCTGAAAAAAACTGCAGCAACTGTGTGAAGATTACGTTTCATTGTGAAATTGACAAACGAAACACACTGGAACACTTGTTGAGTGCCGTTCTATAAATGAATTCTCAAGCATTCGAGCAAACAAACAACCGATGGCTTCTCTTCTCGCATTTTCTCTCTCTTTCTATTTCAAATTTGCCCACACGTGCAAAGATAAGCGCTCATTACGCTTGAGCAAACAAGTGCGTGTGAAGGTGTGTGAAGCCACTTGTCAATGTCCAACGTTCTGTATGATGATTGGCTTTTCGGCCTGATGTGTTCGTGTTGCCGAAAATTCTGATAGTTGCTCATAAATCTTAATTAATTTTCCTGGCAAATAAATAAATTCATCGAACTTTTCCGTTGACCAGTCGTGTTTTAGTGAGGCTCGTGATCAGTTCGCAAGTGGAAACGAATCGCTTAGAGAATAACAACGCTCGTTCAAAGCAAAATGAGTGATATACCAAAGTTCGTGCGCAAATATTTGGAAGAAATCGCTCGCAGCGAGGGATTCTCGGAGTATTCGTTGGAGCTTGACGCGGCTTCGAAGCATGGAGAGAATTTTGTGGGCGTCTTGACCCGAATTGTGTTGAAAGGTGCTCGTGAAGTGGACGGGAAGGTCGTTCAAGACCAGCTGAATTTGATTGTCAAAACGGCCCCATCGGACGCTGAACGGCGCATCGCGTTTCGTGTCATCCCTGCATTCCACCGGGAAACACTAATGTACACAAAGTTCCTGCCGGCTCTTGCTGAGTTTCAAAGAGAGCGAGGTCCCTCCGAGTCGGATGGCTTCTACTCATTCCCGAAATGCTATAAAGCCATTGCCGACGAGGAAGCCGATGAGTTCCTGCTGATCATGGAGGATTTGCAGCCGCAGGGATTCACAATGTGGCC
This sequence comes from Lestremia cinerea, assembly GCA_027564135.1. Lineage (NCBI taxonomy): Eukaryota > Metazoa > Arthropoda > Insecta > Diptera > Cecidomyiidae > Lestremia > Lestremia cinerea. Next base: position 9,765 of record JANSTV010017006.1, read on the forward strand.
GAAGCACGAGCCCTTGGCAATCGATCATCTGCAGTTGATTATTCGTGAGCTCGCGAAATTCCACGCAATATCATTCGCGGTGAAATACCAAAAGCCCGAACTATACGAGGAGTTCAAGAAAGCGGACGATCTTCTCGGTGCCTTCTTCAGAGAGTGTCCGCTCATTCTGGTGGCCTTTATTACAAATTGGGACCGACTCATCGGGCTCTTGTCCGACGAGAGGCACAAAAAATCTGTAGCCAAATATAGAGACAATATCCAGCAAATCGTTCTGGACTGCACCGGCGAAGGTGTCAGTGAGCCATTTTCGGTACTCACCCACGGCGACTGTTGGATAACAAATTTCCTCTTCAATCACGAGAAAGAGGTGAGTCAACATTCAATCAAATTCTTTATGATTCTGAAGGACCCTTCGTTTCAGAGCATGCGCTTCATCGACTGGCAAAATGGTCATTATGGCACTCCAGTAAGTGATATCATGTCCATCATCTTCACATCAACCGACAAACCTCTTCGAGACAAGCATTACGATGACCTACTGAAGCTGTACCACTCGACCTTGTCAACGACAATTCAAAAGCTTGGCAGCGATCCCGAAAAGATTTTCAGTTGGAATGCCTTTAAAAGCCAATTGACGAAATTCGGCCAGAGTGCTTTCCTGAGAAGTGCAATAATCAACGAAGTCAAACTAGCAAATTCCGAAGACGTGTCCAATTTGGATGACTTCAGCAACCAAAACAGTGAAGCTGATTTCGTGAAAAAGCTCGATGGCAGCATGCAGCAAAAATACGTCGAAACAATGACTGACATTGTAGAACATTTAATCAGCTTAGGTTATTTGTAAGTTGATAGTAATTAAATGATTATCTAGATTTTCTAATTGAGCACGTTTCTTTCAATGTCTTCCTGGTTCGATATGACCTCTCTTCAACTGGCCGACGGCCATTTCCACAATTGCAGTTTGCAGTTTTAATTGAATCCCACGACAAATATTCTCGCGATGCAAGGCGATAATGATGGCTCTGACAACAGAGCCCTAACTCATGCTGATTTGCAAATCGAAAATTATTCCATGACACGTTACTTTTTGTGCTGCGTCATATGAAAACCGCACGCTCAGCTGAACACCATCCATTCGCTCAGTCAAATTCAATGCGATGGCCCAAATCGACATTAGCATAAATTGGCCAAATTCCAACCAATAATGGGATCGTCACTCGACCAAAGTCCGGTGATTTCGATTGGTGGATCCCTACTCTGCTGGAATGCTGTAGCGAGGTGTACGTTAAGCGCACGTTCCATTTCCAGCGACTCAACGATTCAATGGGTCATGCTCACGTCAGGGGAAATGATTCGTGTAATTGCGACTCAAATTCATTTCCATAATCCAAGCATTGATGCAAAGCTCTGTGTGCCGTTTCGTTAAATCACGTTATTCAAATTTGAAACAAAGCGCCGAAGCAACAAAGTATTAACAGCGTTGAGCAAAACTCGTTCTCTACGCCACTCTGTTGCACACAACGCGAATCATTTACGCTGTGCTGAAGTTAAAAGCGTAACCGACACACACATCAATTTCGACGCACGCTAATCGAAACCAAACAAGCTCGCTTTTTCCTGTGGGTGCCATTCACGAATATTACTGCTCGCCCGAGGCTATTCTCATCGTGGCAATCAACGATGATTATCAGTTTGTTCTTTTTTCTCGCAACAGAGTTGACTTCGATGCGGAACTGATTTGCGTTCATCATTCGAGTGTTGTTGCTTCAAGTGATCGGTTCGAAAATAAACAAACAATGGGCGATCTACCGAAATTTGCGTTGGACTACATCGAGGAGATCGTCAAAAAGGAAGGATTCCTGAATCATCAGATTGAAGTCGAGCCAGCATCGAAACACGGGGATAATTTCCTGGGCATCGTTACGAGGGTTATTGTGAAAGGAACTCGTCTGATCGACGGGAAAACCACTGAAGATCGTTTGGATCTCATCTGCAAATTGCCACCAGACAACGCTGCACGACGACAGGAATTTCGATCAAGTGAATTTTTCACCCGGGAAGTGTTTGCCTACAACGTCTTCCTGCCAACCATTGTGGATTTCCAGAATGAACACGGACTCTCCGAAGCGGAAGGGTTTTTCTCATTCCCGAAATGCTACAAAGCCGAAGCGAACGAGGAAACCGATCAGTTTATTGTGATCATGGAGGATTTGGGTCAAAAGGGTTTCACAATGTGGCCCAAAGCCAAGCCAGTTCCCTACGAACAATCTCGCTTGATTTTCGTCGAGCTCGGTAAGCTTCATGGCGTTTCATATGCGCTCAAGGATCAAAAGCCCGAGGTTTTCGCAAAGTTCCGTAAGTTAGATGATCTTTTCAAGATTTTTCTTGAAAATGAGAATATGCATCAGCTTTTTGGAATGGGCTATGATCGAGCCATTGGAGCTTTGAAAAGTGAACGAGATATCGAGGCGATGACAGATGTGAAAGAGAATTTCGTGGAGAAATTCGCCAGGTGCAGCCAAGCGGATGACTTTGGCATTGTCGGGCATGGAGACTGTTGGACCAATAACATCCTTTGTCACTATGAAAATGGAGTAAGTCGAACCCGGATTTTTTTTTTTTTTTTGAAAGTAATGCCACTAATTCTCAATCAATTTCCAGTCAAACACCCCAAAAGCCGTTTGCTTCCTTGACTGGCAAGTGGCCCGTTACGGTTCACCCGCCCTGGATTTACACTACAACATTTTCGGCTCAAGCGATCGAGAGATTCGCGAGCAACACTATGCAAGTCTCCTGGAAAGCTACTACTCATCCCTCTCCGCCACCGTGGAGAAACTGGGCAGTGATCCGAAAAAGTTGCTCTCAAGGGATGACTTTGACAATCAACTCAAGAAATACGGCAATTTCGCCATTTTGATGTCTCCAATGATTGTCCAAATGCTATTGACCGATCCGAAAGACATCGTAGATTTGGATGAATTCAGTGAAACACTTGCAAACGACCCTACCAAAAAAACTGACTTTATCAAAGGCTTCAACGACGACACACAGCAACGCTACGACAAGCGAGTGTCCGAAACAATCAGCGACATAATCGATTTAGGTTACTACTCGAAATGAGCGCGTTTCATCGGTTGTTGAATGTATTGAACGGTGTTTTGAGTTGAGTTGATTCGATACAATAAAATCGATTAAGTCACAGCAAATGTTGAGTTTGTTTATTCGTCAATTTGACAGCTAGAAATATGGCAACACATAATAACGGTGTGTTTATGGCCATTCACGGCCACTCACACCAATCTGTTTACGAAAAAAGCGCCCGGTGACGAATTATTGTTTTTGTGTGCTTGGGCAATCGTCATCATCATTTTGAGTCGTTGACCGCATAGCGTTGTAAATACTCGTAAAATAATATATAGCACGTTGAAAGCATCTCGAGGCGTTCAGTTTTGGCTGAATTCACGTGCAGTTGGTTTGCTGTTTGTATTGACGTTCGAGAGTTCATTTGTCAAACGACCGAAATGTGCGAGCTACCGGCATTTGTGAAGAATTATTTGGATGAAATCGCGTTAAATGAAGGCTTTGTCGAGCATTCAGTTGAGGTGGTGAATCCGTCAACGGAAATTGGTGACAATTTTTCGGGATTTCTGACGAGTGTTGTGATCAAAGGGAGTCGCAAATTGAACGAAATTGTGGAAAAGGGACAGTTGAATTTGGTTGTAAAAATTCCACCATTGGATGTGAGACAACGAACTGTATTCTACACGGACTTTCTGTTTAAACGAGAAACGTTTGTTTACAATCGATTGCTACCGACATTCGTGAAATTCCAAATGGAACGAGGTATTTCCGAAGAAGAAGGATTCTTCTCTTTTCCAAAATGCCACAAAGCCGAATCGAACGAGGAAACCGGTAATTTCGTGGTGATTATGGAGGATTTGAGACCGAAAGGATTTATCATGTGGCCGAAACGTCAAACCATTCCCCCAAAGCATTGTCGGTTGATTCTGAAGCAATTGGGAAGATATCATGGCATCTCTCTCGCATTGAAAGATCAAAAGCCAGAGATTTTCGAGGAGTTCAAGAAGTTGAATGATCAATTCCACATGTTCCTTCAGGACGAGGGAATGAACAAGATTCTGCAGTACAGCTACACTCGGGCGAGGAATGCGATTGTGAATGAGCGTGACCGGGAAATCATGGCTGATGTCAGAGACAATTTCGTTGAGAAGGGTTTGAACTCGCTGAAATCGGATGAGTTTAGTGTGGTCGGGCATGGTGACTGTTGGAACAACAACATCCTCTATCAAACCGATGAGGTGAGTGTCGCTTTGAGATGGTTCGGACAAACATTCCAATTACTCCTTTTTTCCAGACCGGCGACGTCAAGGCAGTCCGAATAGTCGATTGGCAGATGACTCGCTACACATCGCCTGCAATCGACTTGTTGCATTTGATTTTCACGTCGACCGATAAGGAGCTCCGTGACAGGCATTACGCGAGTCTTCTGGAATCCTATTACTCGTCCCTCTCTGCCATTGTGAAGAAGCTTGGGAGCGATCCGAAGAAGATCTTTACGGTTGATGACTTCCACAATCAGATGAAGAAATACGGTAATTTCGGCTTGGTAATGGCACCAATTGTCATCCAAACGGTGCTGACGAACCCGGAGCAACTAATGGATTGGGACAGATTCACAGAGGACCTCGCCAAGGAAACCGTTGATGGGACAACTGTCACCACAAGCTTTGACGACTCCACTCAAATAATTTACAAAAAACGCATTGCCGATGTCATAACCGACATCGCCGATCTGGGTTATTATTCAAAGTGAAATGTTATGGATCACTTTCGTTGGACAATCAAATAAAATCCATTTAAAAATAAAACACGATTCGTTGCCATTCATTCGATTACGCCAGACGTTGCTGTGAAGTCGCACATTGGGGAATCCCATGCGAAACTGTGAAATAACAACCGTCGATAAGTCAATGGCCGGAACAGTTGACGATAATGTTATTCAGTTGGATTTCGGTGCTTCGCGATGAAAGACTTGTGTGAATTGCCGGCTCTTGTTGCGCAAGCGTTTAGTAGACGAAAATGCCAAAATTCGAAGGCCTTTTGGATCAGTTTGCGATCATTCAACTCGGCTCCAAGTTTGGAAACCATTTTTGGTATAGTTTTGAAACGGTATTGGACTGCCGTCGGCAACAACCGAAACGATTGGTCTCTTTCAACGTGATTTGTTTTTGAATAAGAAATTCCTGCCGAATTTCGTGGAAACGAGGCATTTCCAAAAAGAAGGGACCACCGCAAGGAGATCAATGATCGATTTGAGGTAATATTGGAAGGTCAATTAGGGGAGTGAGCTTGTGTGTGTGAAGAGCCAACACGCAATCTAATTCAAGTGAAGCGCATCACCAAAATGATTGCGGATGTCATCGATTTAGATTATAATTCGAAACGAGTGCAACATCCTCGCAAGGCCAATACAAAATAACAATCAAAAGCTAACGTTTCAATTCCGAAATTTCAATAAACGAGTGTGTTGATTCGACGAGGAATGTCAATGTTTGAGCAGATCGTATTCGAGAATGCGAGCAAATCAACAAGCAAGCACCGTCAAACGATCGTGTGGCAACCGAATACGCTGATTTTAGAATAATTTCAAACGCCATTGACATTGATCGAGGGTCAACTTGGGTGGAATTAGCCATTTTTTTTTCTTCTTCTCCAAATGTCACTTTGAACGCATCGGCGCGAAAAATTGAGATTCTAAAAACTGGTTTTGAACAGAACGTGCGATGCGGCGCGCATGGCGTGTAAACAAAAATGACCTTGAACGATGCCGTCATTATGAACACGCGTTCGGTCGTATTCGGAAACGACACGGAACGGAATTGGTTGTTTGTTGAGTGGGTCAGTGGATATCAGCGGGCTAATCCAACTCTCATCACTTTCGATCGGGAACGGTTAAGATGTCTAAGTGGATTTGAGGAGCTCGATGAGAGTGCCTTGGGACTGGAAAAACAGGAGTAATTATTCGGTCATTAACAATCAACTGTGCCACACTCGGGACAAATGAATGGGAAATTTTTTTGAATTACCCCAAAGATTCGTCCAGAATTAGTATAAATTTAAGGTCGTAGCAGGTATCTTTCAGCGTAATTTTTCAAAAACGATCCAATCGGAATATGAAAGCCACTTCAGCTCTGATTCATTACTGGCATTTTATTGTCATTTCGAAGCGATTTTCTCGCTTCAGCTGCGCGATGAGGTAACTGATTGATTATTCGTCATTTGCGATCGGGTTCACCTTCGCCGCAGTTAATTCCTATCGCCAATTGTCGAAAACGCGATAAACAACTTCGATGCGATAAGATTATGCACCAGAGCCGGTGCAGTTGTGACCCGTGAGGCAAAACGCGGTTCATCAATGGTGTCTGTTGACGAATCGCCTGTGCAATTTTTAAGTCTTCCCACAGTTCTAGTTTTGTCGGCTCATTGACAGGTTTCAGAAGTGTGAGTGGGTCTTGATCCAGCCCGTGTTTTTCTTCGAGCATATGATATGCCA
>JANSTV010017116.1:0-16330 GCA_027564135.1 Lestremia cinerea
CGAAATTCTCTGTGAACGAATCCTCTTCGGTGAATTCTCATCTTCGATTGATTTTAATTTTAATGATCAGCCAAAGTGCTCATTACGGCTTGATTTCATGCCAACCGACAAGACGTTCAATGAGCTCTGAAACAAAATTCATGTTCAAAACATGCAATTCTGCGCCCTGTACGATATTGTTGGGAGACAACGTTGTCGAACCAATTTTTCCGCAGGTAATATGACATGAAACACTTTCAATCAACACAATGACGTTGGATTTCGGATGTAATTATCAAAAGAGATTGCCGCAGAAATTTGACGTTCGTGATATTCCACGCAGAGAGATTGCTGACCGCGGTACAATTAATAATGCCGTTTTAGAAATTAGTATCACGAGAAACGGCCATGAAAGAAGGTGGTCCGCTCCGATTGATCATTTGCCCAAAAACTTGACCGAATTACCTAAAAAAAAAAAAATTAAAAGAAATAAGTATTCTACCATTTGGCTCGATCACACTTATTCTTTTCATGCGCCTCTCCACTGGCCATGCTGATATTGATCGATAGGAAATTTCGCGAGCGAAAAATTGATCGTTTTTCATGCCGCATGTGAAATCAATGGGTCATATGGATCTCGGACATGCCAAGGAATAAATCAATGGTTTTCACTATCCACCGCCAAACTGCTGCGGCTCAACACAGAAAATGGTATCGCAATCAAAACGACGGCGCATTTATTAAGTCATTGCGTTTCGGCCACGGTGCAGTGCAGCACTTTTTCTTGTCATCGTAATCCACGGTGCAGACGTATCTCTCCTTCGTTTAGTCGAAATATGACGAAATGACGACGGCGCAAAACAGTCAACGTACGAAAATTACTCACATTGCTCGCGCGCGATCGCATACATTCATGTCGATCGAACATTTTCTGTGTATCATTGTTGGATCGCCGTAGTTTTTCGTTGATGTTGTCGTCGTCGTCATCATCGTCATATGGCTTGCTGTGTGTATTGAATCAAGCACACATTATAATAATGTGTGTCGGATCGTCGTCACTGCTGTCAATTGAATTTCGAACCAGATGTAATTTTCCGACATGATTTTCATAGCATTCAATGACAATTCATCGAATGAAATGAAATGATCATTTCCATTTTCGATAAAATTTCCAAATGACAGCGATTCGATGACGAAGCGGTTGCTGGAACTGGGTGAATTTGTGTAAAAACCTAGTCGGGTGGTATTTTTTTTCCTTCGATTTCGAACATTTTCACAAAGACCGAACGGTACTGGGGCCGACACCGCGATCGCACAATTTGAATGCACTGCATTGAATTTTTCAGCTCCGTTTTCGTTTCCTTATATATTTATATTCTTTATTTTTTCTGCTTTGCAAACGAAACCGTTGGGCCAGCATGTGACCCAATTTCGCTGCAGATTTCGAGAATGCCCTTTGCCGTTTTTCGAATTTACTTTCGAGACGCTTTGCAATTGCTTGGATCAGCGTTGCAGGCATCGTTGCATCAGTGGCGCTCATATTTGAGTTGCGCCATGGTGCGATAGGTTTGCCGGCGAGGGCGATTGCCAATTTCAGCCATTCGTCGTAAATGTGACTTCCGGCTGTCGATGCTCATTATGGTCGCACATATTCAAATGCACAATGATATACCGTTTCGTTGTTTACGACAGTTCGCAGAAAATAAAATCGAAAAGAAGCAAAAACATAAACAGAAAAATGAAGAAGAAAAATTCAAGCGAGTGAAAACAATGAGCTCCATCACAACACAATGCCGATGGGTTTGAACGATTTGGGCTCGGTGAATGAGAAACGCAGATATTCTGCAAATCGTTCTGCCAATCTGAAAGCAATAATTATGATTTAGCATTTGATCATCGATGTGAATGAAAACAGTAATCCGGGTCTGCTTGGCGACTGTCTTGGCATTCAGTTTGCAAAATAATAAAAATTATAAGTTTTGCATTTTATGCATAAGTCCCAAGCGTTTGCTTGTCAAACGATTCGTACCATATGTTGAACGATGCAATGAGAAAATGAGGAAAAATGTTTTCCCTTTTTTGGAATAAACATCATCATCATCATCATCGGCACCGTCTTGATGACCGTCATCCACGAAGTGCGCAAATTGAATTCCATCAAAGTGAAATCGTGTATTTTATCGTGAAATTCATGTCATTCCTGTTTAAATCATTAAATGACATAATCGGTTGGAGCTTTCATGCAGTCACATGTGTGAAAACAATAAAAGCGATCAGTATTCATTCCAAAGCCCGTGTCAAATGTTTATGCTCAGTTTTTTTCAAGTCACTTTGCGTTCAATACGTCAACGGCAACCTAGTTGAAAGCGAATCTGATCGTTTGCCTTACAGTGAAACGGTTCCAATAATCCGACACGACAAACGCTTGAGTCAATATCAAATTCATTGGCGGAATTCATAAAAATATACAAAACCATCATAAACCGAAACACCTACGGCCCAACTGGAAATCGTCTCATCGCATAGCGCATAACCACAGTGACGGACGCTATTCGACCATTCGTCCGTTTGACTGATCTTCCGGCTGTCCGTTCGACCAAACGACGGATCATCCAACTCGCTATCAATGTATAACATTGTTTCTCATTCAGTTTCACAAATGAAACAAAAAACAACCAACGGAAAAAAAAACAAAAAAAAACACACAACATCGGCGCCCACATGCGCGCATGTTTGATGTTTTATTTATTTATTTCGTCTTCTCCACTAGCTCTCGTCTCGTTCATTTCGATGAAAATCAACAATGATTCTCTTTAAACACATAATTCACTTCGTCTTCATATTCGTTCACGTCTAATATTAGGACGATCACTTATTTGTCATTTCGGTATCATTTTGCTCTGCTCTTTTTGCAACAAACAAAACAGTTTGTTTTTCATCTTTGGGCATTGCCATATTACATCGGAGCGAATAGTTGATACGTTTTTCTAGTTCCAATTCCAATTCCATTCGAATACACTGGCTTTGATTGTGTACATCGACTAATGAAATTGTTCTTTTTCGTTTCAGGTAATTCAAGTTCTACTGTTTGACTGGCTGAACGCGAGTGGGGTAATGTGTGAAGTACTCTCCTGTTGATTCAACCCGAAAAATATAGATTTCAGCCAAATTATGTCTCACTGGTATTGTAGAACAGCATTGAGTGGTATCGAGCATGTCATCAACATAATGGTCGATTAAGCAATCATCATAGATGTCCCCGAGGAATGTTCGAAAATAAGTCTTCGGAGAGATCGCAAATTCCAGTCGAGCACCAGACGCACCATGATTTATGTTTCTCGATGAGTGACTAATGCTGTTGGTGGCAATGATTCAAGTCATTTTGATATCTTTGAAAGTAGTAGGACGCACACACACGCAAACATTTTCAAAGGCATTTCCAGCCTTTTCAGCAAACGACCCAAAGTACTCGGTAATTCCGATGACTTTGTCCCTACCCGACACTTAGTCATCAGCTATACGTGTGCATACTCCCCATTTGCCTCGACATTTATTTTTATCGGATGCTATCGTGTGCGTGTGATTCATATCATTGGCAAATATTTCGGTAAAATTGCGAATGAAAAGAAATGAAATTGGAATTGTAAATTACGAATGGCAACGAAATATTGAGTTGAAACACAAAAACTCTTGATGATTCCAGTTTCACCAGCCAACCACCAATATTGACTTTTCTTCATTTTCAATTTGTCTATTTGCCATTTGATTAAACGAAATAATCAGCATTGAGCTGTTGACTTAATTGAGTTTTGATGTGAATGTCGGACGAATTGTTGAATTTTCATTTGACAACGACGCTCACAATGACACGTAGCTTCTCAGGTCCTTCGCCACTGGCTTCCAACAGAGCCGTAACGATTCGATGAGGGCTCTGTCTAACCAGGATGTCATGGCATTCTCAAAATTCTCAAATTGAATTGATATGAAAATTGTGAGGCAATCAAACAGGCGCGCAGACAGATACACACTGACATAGACTCAGACGGGCAAATACTGCTTGGTCCAAAAATGGACATCTAATTTGCAATGTATTTCATAGTTGTTGTATCGAACAAATCTGTGTGCGACCAAATGTTAATATTTATGGATTCAAAACTAACTTGATTGGAATGACGACGGCGATAACAACCAGCGACAATGCTGAACAAGAAATAAAAGGTAAATGGCAAGAAAAGAGAAAAAAATCACTGTAAACAACAACAACGAACGACGACAGCAACGACAACACGGCGCAACGTGCTGCTTTCGTACTAATTTCATAAACCAATAGGTGAAGAATAGATACATTTTATGGCTATAAATTATCATGCGACTTATGCTAATAGACTTCAGCCAGACCATAATATTGTGTGTTATTGCACCGGCATTGCCATCATTGTGGCAATTCGTCGTCAACATGGTCATCGTTGTCATCGTCGTCATTATCAGTTCGGAATAATGTACAAATCGGTTTTCTCAGACGTTGCTTTATTTTTTTCTTTGCCATGCCATCTCGATTGCAGCAAAGCATGTTTTTTCCATAATTTCTTTGCTTCAAATGCTGAGCTGTTTCGTTTTCCGTTGATATTTTTCTCTCGTTTCTACCTTTGGATGTCCGTCATTGGGCTGCACTGTTTGTCGCAAATGAGTGATGTGCCATTCGGGAATCAACAAATGAAACAAAATACCCGAAATCTACATTTAATCGACGCGTTGAGCATTGTCTAAGTGACACGGTGATATAAGACATCGTTAGTACGGGAGTTGAACATAGCAAAATACAGCTATCAGTTTCAATGGAATAGTCAACGCAATGTTTGAGGGAAAAATCAACAAAAATGAACAATTCATTTTTTGTTGCTGAACAATTTGCGTGTTGCCAGCATTTCTTTCACTTTCATTTGCAATTGTTCGGCGACGGTCGACCAATGACCAGACGATGAATGAATGATTATTACAGAAAATCATACGAAATTTTGTTAGGAATAATTTGTCTGGATTTTGTGAAACGGTTTGTTGTTTTGCGGACAAAATTCAAATGAAAATGTTTATTCGGTTTTCATATAGGCGTAGACCGAAATGCCCATAAAAGCAATCTGAATAATGAGCCAATCGGTTCGAAGTACTCTGCGAACGCAGAAACACAGTGATTGTGCATCAATTTTGTTAATATTCCGAGATTTGATGCTGGTGTTTTTTTTTTTTGGTTTTCTGGGGAGAAAAATCTGAATTATCTTTTGGTTTGTTGCGTTTCGCTTAAGATTCAAATTGGAGTTTGTTTTCAATTAATTTTAGAAAATCGTCGTTCAATTTGGTTTTTCTTGCGACTATGCTGTGCAAATTGACATTTCCTTCATTCGATTTAACCACTCGATCTGACCTGCACGGCTGCAAGCCTTCACATCGAGTTAAACGCAAGTCACCTGATCAAAACCGAATCGAGGCTGACCTACGCTCATTTCGAAAACGACCGAGCCAGAACTTCTGTCTGATTCCATTCTGGTCGTCGTGCTTAGACGCCGACATTCGTCGTGTTGATGGATGACATTGGAAGGTTGCGTGCATTTCGTCTCATTTCAATTGCATTCGAGATCAATTCAAGTTTTCGAATCACAAGATTTATTTTGTTTGATTCTGGCGGCGAGTGCGTGCTCATTGCCGCATCAAATGTCGTCAAACGAGACAAAGAAAGAGCAAAATAACAAAAATTCAAACTGGTCGCGCCTTCGAAAATGCCTACAACATAATTGACAAAAATGGATTTATTGTAATAAGACTGTAATGCCCCCACAGAAAACTCTCGGAATTCTCATTCGAATGTGAAATTATTGAAATTAAAAGTAGAAACAACGAACGTAGCCGAATGAAATCAATGACGATGGCCACGCGGCCGATGATATTGAATCGAGTGGAAAGAGAGGAAAAATTGAATGTGTCTTTTATTTTATTTTTTTATTTTTTTTTTGCTTCGCTACGTTTTCTCTTGCTAAGCCGAATGTGCCAACTAAATGTTGATGCAATTTATAATAAAATATCGAAAAAATACCGAACCGAACCACCTACCTGCGGAAACCTACGAAATCACAAATATGAATTTCTTCAATGGCCTATCGTTTTTTTTTCTTTAATCAATGATCGTCTGTTCCACTATTCTCTTTTTATCTCGCTCGAATGGCTTAATCGATTCGAAATGATTTCGTGTAGGAAACGCCTACATTAAGACAAAGTATAGCTATCAATTGACACACCATTTTTCCGTTGGATATCGTCTATCGTTGACCATGATGACCATGAAGCAAATAGCTCATTGAAATCGGAGCACAGGAAATTCTGCCTTTGGTTGAACATAACCTAGTCACTAAGGCGTAAAATAACACATTCAAAATCATGCGTTCACACACACGCGCGTCTTCCCGAAAACGACGGGAATGATTTCTCTTTTTCTTTTCTTTTTCATTTTTCATTTTTCATTTTCTTTTTCGATAAAAACAACAACAACGAAGTTATTAGAGCAATTCTTTGCATAACACCATTCATCTCAATCTCGTCGTCATTCCGCTGCCGATCATAATAATAAATTGCAAACATTTCTTAGCGTTAATATACAGGTCGCGACATGAGGCTGTGACAATATAATGATTCCGAGTCGGTGTGTGTTTGTCAGTTGCCCGTTTTTTTTGTTTTTTTTTTTCGTTTTTTTTGTTCGTCTTCATTTTTGCAGAATGCTTTGTTGCTCCGCCGTTTTTATCTCTCTCTCTGGTGGGGTTATGTCTTGTTGTGGCGACATACAACGGTGATTATAACTGCGAATTATGACAGGCGAATGCAAAGGCAAGAGCTGTAAAGAATAATGCAGAGGGTCGAATGAGGACACAATTGTCGAACATGACAATGGATGGCCGCCAAAGACCCCACATTGATCCAAATGGGATGAAATCCAAACAGAAATGAGTCACGCCCATCCGACCAATTTCACGTTCGTTTTCTTCTTTCGTCGCTTTTTCTTCGCTTGCTCGCATTTACTTAATGTTTCAATGCATGATAATTTTTTTTGTCGAGTTTAATTGAATTTATGCATGAAAAATCAGAAAATCTCTTTTGATATCAAAAATTCTGCGCGCATCGGTCGGCCTCTTTTGTGGCGTTCCAAACGTTTCGCCGAATTGTGCGTTGCGGTGTGCGTGTATTCGTCTGTGGTTCCTCATTCCTTTCAACGTTGAATGTTTTTGTCTTCCATGCGTTTTATGTTTATTCGCATCTGACTCAGAATGCGACCGACCAGTTCATAAAATTCGAAACAAATCTATTCATTGGATGACTTTTTTCTCAAATATTTACCGCAAATTTTCGTTCATTTTGTTTACACATGATGATACGGTTTCGGAATGGTGTTTGAGTGTTTTTCGGGTGACCATCATATCCACCATCGAGCTTATACATCACCGACACACATACCGCTATGCGCAGCATACCGTACCGTGTACAACAAACACCTCTGTGGAAATCTCACGATAAGAATTTCGGAACGATGAACGAAGAGAGAACGTCAAATTGAAAATAACACAAAATCGTATCCAGGCAGCCAAAAATTAAAATAGATTTTATCATGGTTTTTTCATCGTTCATCGTGATCATTTGCGTGTATGAGTGTGTTTTCATCTCGGTTTGTTTGGTTTGTTCATCATCTCGTTTTTATATAAAACGAATCATTTCGATTCGCTCGTAAGCTCGACGATTCTCCACTTTCGAGTGATATGTATTTGAAATGATATTTGGATGTTTATTTTTAACTTCTGCGCATTCAATTTCAACGTAATTCAATTCATTGAGAGCAACGTGCTGGTTGCTTCATCCCTCATTGAAGACTTTCATTCGTTTCGTTGTATACTGAATTGCCACACCTTTCCGATCGCCATCAACACGATCGACGAGTTTGATTGATGTTTGCCAGACAGAATTGGCGACGACTATTGATAAATCATTTGCTTTATTATAAACATCAATAAAAATGTCCACTCGGCCAGCACGATTGAAAGCTAGAGCGTCGAAAGTACCATCAGAAATACAGAAGAAAATCGAAGGAACGAAAGAAAAAAGAACAAAAAAAAACTACTCATACTGTTGCCAACCAAACACCGACATCAAATCCAAATACACGTGCAAATACGAAAATGGTTTATTTGTTATTTTGAGTTGAATTTCTATTCTCGTGTTCCCATCAATAACAGAGAGGTCTCACCCCGGTCAAAAATAGATAGGAAAGGAAAACATTTCATTTAGAACTTTCCCGTGTTTGCCATATTTGATGGAATGGGAAATCATCATCGGATCGCCTGTCTGTCTGTTTCTCGATGATCGTCTGTGCTTAGTGCGTAGATTTTTCCTTCATTTTGAATATTTAATGATGGATTCTTGCTCATCCCGATGATGAAAAAATAGCATATCAATTGACAGTGATGAGGTCGCCCATAAGCTTACCGTGTTTCTTGAAGCATCTAAGATATTTATTCAAATTATACATAATCATCACGTTCATGTTGGTTTGCTTCACGAATTTCGAGAGCTGAAAACTTGAAAGCCACTTCTAATGAATGACCATTACGAATTGATAACTTTTCTTGTTGTTGGAGCTACATATAGTACTAGAATCTATTCGAACCCCATCTTTTGCTCGGTTTTGTTATTTTTATTGCGTTTTGTCGCTGAGGCTCCGCTTGTGACAGCGACTTTGCCTATGATTGTCATTGTCGCTTTTTTTCATTCTTAATTTCGGATTGTATCATTAAGCCTTCTGTAATGACTTCATAAAACACACTTCATTAACATTTAAATATGTTCTGAGCAAACATGCACTATAATTAAATAATTAAATGAGTAACAATGTTTTCGAAATTATCGTTATTATTGCATCGCCGTGAACGAGATTCCGATGTGATGTCTTTCATAGTCGCTTATCTGTCAGTGAAGTGATTTCATTTGTCTTCAATTGGTCGTTGTTCATGTTTGCGAGAAAGAGAATCATCAACCGACCAAGATCGCTTAGATCCACTGCATTTTCCATTGGATCAAAGCCATTTGAAGTCCACTTCATGTTTGACGGCAATGCGTTAGGATGTGAATTGATTTTGTACGTTTATTTCAAATCGATCGAATGAGATTATAACTTTAAACTTGAATTGGACTTTATTTTAACTGAATCGAGCTATGGCCAAAGCAAGTATACGCATATGGCGGGAAAGCGATTGAACAACAAACTACTCTTCTGCCGTTGTCGATGCACTGGTCGATTCGATCGAAATTGCAGTGCGTATACAACGCTGTGAACGGCAAAAACAAAACAACAACAACAAAAACGCAACGCAGCAAGCCAAGCTAAACATTGTTCATGTCGGATGGACGCATACGATCGCTGGTTCTATGGCACGTATATCGATGACGAACGGTGTGTGCGTGCCCAATAATGTATTGCCCCGCACCACACGATATACCTTTTAACTCTCATCGTTTTCGTCGTTGTTTTTTGTCAAAGCCGTCGTCGGATGGAAAAAAAACAACGAAAACCCGAATCCATTGGAAAAGCATTAAAACTGCTCACTTGAATCCGAATGGCACACCGAAATGCATGCGCGTTCGATAGTACGACCATTGCGCGCGCACTAAACACACGACGAAATCGTACAATCACATTTATTACTTAGACGACGCAGTCTGGGTTCCATTCATTGCGAACGCAATGAAACTGAAATATTTGAGATATTCCCCGTTTCGAGTCTGTTTAAATTGAATTGACTACATTTTTTCTCTTATTTTTCTTCATTTCTATGAAATTGATGTTTTTGTTACGTGATTGATCGAATCCATTGAAATTTATGGGAGTTCAGTTAAAAATTCCGTTTGGTGAAACGATTTTGCTTGAGCTTGCGATGGGCTCTGTGTATTTTTTTGGGGGGCGATGAAATTGTTGTGTGAGATTTCGAGGCGATCTTCAATTGAATGGCCTTTCTCGAAGATCTCTGTCATCACTGTGACGAATGGTCATGAAAGTTCTGAGGCTCACACGCCAGCGATGCGCAACTAAGTCTCAATCGAGCGTCTTCAAGCGAATTGTTCCAGCGAACATTGATGACAAATAGCTGAATTTCGAGCGACAATCCATCGATATGACGCAGTGCGGTTCACCATCTGAGCAGACCGTATTTCGGCCAAATAAATAAATCACGGTATGTTGAAGCGTGTCTGCGAAAGCGATTCATGAAATTCGTGCGCATAATTTTCGCATTTGGAAATTGGGCAAACGGAAAAAAATAAACATCAAAATCGAATCGGGAATGGATCGGTTGCTTGGTTTGTTGGCTGCTTGGCCGTGTGGCCGATCGGTCGATCTGTCGGTTTATTGTATTCAAATGAAATGTGTTTGTTTAGCACCGTAACTGTTGAGTTACATTGCACAACCACACCAGAGCGAGTCGGCAGGGCGAGACGATTCTTAGATGACGCCATAGCTACAATTTGACTTATTACGTTATTATTTTCCGTTTTGTTCTTTCTTAGGATCGACGTCAGTTGCGATCGTGTAAACATACGATCGAAGCACATTGGTCGTGATTCGTCGTACCAAATTCGTTTCGAGTTCAAATTGGTCGGGAGTTGTTTTTGTGCACAAATTGACCATAAGTCATTTCTTCATTCCTTCGAGCATGCGCCATGGCAACCTGAAAATAAACAATAAAAAGTGAAAAACAAAGGCAACAATAATAAAACAATAATTGTTGCTATGGGCTTGCTGAGTTGGCGGCGTGTCTTTCTGCAACATCAGCCACCAGCTATTGTGGGGCTCCAGTACCGTTTCCATACATCAATCGAATTTACATGAAATTGCAGGCTCGCACGAGCCTCGAAAAACCACATATGCGACTTACGGGCGTGACATCTTCGAAATGGTTGACATTTGGTGATTTTCTGATTCCATTTAAAATGGTAATAAAATCGGTATGAAATCGAAACACCAGACCTGGTAGAGATATCCAAAAAGCATGAGGCGTGACATCACGAAAAAAACCTTTAGTCTTTTGTTGCTTTGTTTGTTTTCTCGCTCGATTTTGGCTAGCGGTCTCGGCTTCCACTTCGGTTTCGGCAAGAACTTTATCAAACTTTTCGTTTTTTATTTGTTTTCAATATTTTATTGATATTTCTTTATAAAATCACGTCAGAGCGATCGCACAAGACATACCTTTTCGGAATCAAAATGACTGGAATTTTTCAAGATTGACGATCCCGCTGAAATCAATCAGGAATCCGTTTGCGATTTTTGATCTGTAAATTATGCGTTCTCGGTGAATGAACCCAAACGAAAAAAGTTAATGGCAATGACACGACCCTGTTGAGATGGTAAACACTTTGGTGGTCTATGACAAGCGACCATACCTCGCAATCACCATCGAATTCAGGCCGACCCAAATTAGCGCCATCTCAATTCAACTACCGACCGCTTCCGAAAATTCGCATTCTCATCGAATATCAATCAAAACATAATTACTATTCGGTCCTTAACAGTGATATCAATGAGACATCTTAATTTATGTGGATCATGTCATTGACATGCGCTCGGTCAGGCAATGGCAGGCAATGCCATGTGAGATTTAATGTAAATTGAAATAATGAAAAATTAAATGAACTTGGATGAAACAATAGAGAGTGTACAAATTTGGAGCTGTGCCGCTCAGCAAGCGAGCCGACAGTAGCCAGGCCATTATAATGGAAATGTGAAGATTATTTCGTTGTATGCCTCACTATCGAGACGCGATGCGTGTACGATTCGGTTTCAACTCGGATGCTTCACAGAATGGAAAAGATGCTTTAATTGCGTTCGACATTGTTTGTTGAATTTTAAACAGAAACAACGGGCAACAGTATCGAAATGGTCCGCAGAGGATGATTACAACACATTCCATAACTGCTTGAAATTTTGGTGATGTGTGATGTTTGTGGATGGACGGGCGGACAGGCGGATGGATGGATGGATGTTCACGTCAATGTTTCTCATCATTTACAATGACCGCAATGTCGGAATGAATTCAATTGAACTGCAATCGTTCGGCAATTATGCCCAGTCACAGCATAAATATTAACGGCGGCGATGGAAAAAAAACATAATTTCTGTTCATGTTTTCGTTTTCCCTGATCCGCGCAGTTTTTTTCGTTCCTTTTTCCACGATATCGTTGTTGCCATCGTCGTCGTCATTTTCGTTCGTCGCTCAGCACGTTTTTTCCTCTTTTTTTCTTTCTTTTTGATTGGCTGGTTTGTTGAATCGAAAACATTTTAAAATTTTCATCACATCGCAGATTTTTTTCCGTCCGATCGTACGTCGTTTGCTTCGTTACATTTCATTAGTTTATCTTCTGTGCTTTTTTCCGAAAAGCAAGGGAGAAAAAGAAGGAAAAGAGAAAGAAAGCAAAACAAAAACAATAACAATAAAAATGAATGTGTATTTTGCAGAGTCCGAGTTTGTTATGTTGATTATTTGGTTTGTTTCGGCTTGCGTTATTGTTACTCGTTCGTACTTCGTTATTTCGCCACCATCAAGGCGGACTGTTATTCCGTTTGCTTGACGAAACTGCTGAAACTATTTCAGCGTTTTATCTTTTCGATTCGAGTGAAACAAGAAATCCTTTGATTATTCAAGTCATATTGTTCTGCAGAGTGTGCGTTTGATCGGCAATAACTGCACGGCCAATGAGCCACATGTCAGAGTGGTAAATCCACACGATCGCTGAACCGGGAATCGATAATGATGAATTAAAATACTTGCAACGACCAAATAACATTGCACCAATTGTGTGTGCACAACGCACTGAAATTCTAGAATTCAAGCGAAACTGTGAGAAAATTGTCAATTACTCGACGACTACGACGAATTGTGTTCGACCCACTCTTGACGCATTCGAAGTTCGTACCGAAAGTGGTTTTGATTGATTTTTGTCGAAAGCAATTCCGTCAAAACGTAATTCACATATAATCGCATGCTAGTAATTGTCGCGAGCGTGCAGGCGCTCGTGCGCAAACGCACGCCCGATAGTAGAACGTCAAAAAGCACATAAGCCATTTGCCTCCAACTGACATTTAATGGGCAATCAGTCATTTCCTTTAAATTTTCGCTCATCGAACCACAAGCCCATTCAGATGAACCCAAGCCCAAAAATATCCCATTCCGTTGGCATTGCGTCAAGATATGGTGCTTATTCGATGCCGAAAGGATTTCTGTGATTGATGATATTCGGTTCAGCCATGTTGCATCATAATGTTTATTTGATTGATATGCTTTATGGGCCAGTCGCTAATGTTACAATGTTGTCACCAACCAGTGGTGTTGATTGCCATCGCCGTAGTCCACATGTGATCTTCCGCGATTAAATACTTCTTTGCCATTCCAAATCACATCGCTTTGCATTGCACTTAGTCGCCTGTCACTCAATGACGATTGTCACATCGCATCACCGAATGCCAAACGAAAACTGATTATTGAAGTTGATTTGCTGAACGATTTTGGAACGGAAATAGCGAAACGACACAACAAAAAAACCATCGTCGCACTCCGGACTGCAACACACTAAAATTGAGATCAACCTCGAAGGTTTTTTTTGTTCGTTTTCGTAATTTTGTTGACATTTGCTCGTGCGTATATTGTTGGGTGTATTCATTTGCACACAAATAACGTTGTAAATTAGTATTTATTTTAATGCTTAATTGCACTATTGTTTGGCCAAAATGCGCAGAGTGAGGGAATGCATACTTGGGTGCAGACGGTTAAGCACATTCATTCATCTAATTTGATTGCCGACATGCTACTGCCGTGTCCCCTCATTCCCTTTTGCCCCGTAATTTTCATACAGTTTTTCTTCTTTGGAATTTTTGCTTTTATCTTCGCGTTGATATCAACGAAAATATACGAAAATTATTACTCGAATGTGGGGTACGACCATTCCCATTGGCCATTTTAAAAGGCTTTCACTAATTGTTGTTTGTTTGTTTTGTTTTTCATTTTCAGAAATAGCCAAAGTCAGAGCATCCTTATTTCAAATAAATGGCGTGAGGAAGGAGCCGTTAAAATTACCAGAGCCAGATGGACAGCCAGTCACATTAAATGAAAAAGTATATGTGCCAGTTAGGGAACACCCAGATGTAAGTACCATTTGAAATAATATCGAAACAGAAAATTCGAAATTCAAAATGAAACCAATATCGATTTTGAATATCGGCTGTGTGACACGGGCCTCAAAACATTGTTGGTGGCATCCATTGGGCACACCCTCTGGCATCGAAAATCCATAATTCACGTGAAAATGGAACAAAACAATTCAATTGAAGCGAATGAACCGCACCGAAAAGCAACGTGACCGTTTCCATCAAAACGGTGCCTTTTATTATCGAAAAATATATATTCCGTTTCACCGAAAAACTGACAAAATTTATGATCGAAAAACACCCACACGAAATGATCGTACGGTTCTCGCACGGTCAAAATGGTGGACTGGTCCAAATGTGAAAATAGCACTGTTGTTCGTCATTCTTTCTCCGTATATTGCAAATGCACGTGTGCAAGTGCGATTGGCCGCTATGTACCTGATGGGCCGCATCAGATCCAGCGCCTCGATGGATTTCGACTCGGAGATTCTTCTGCGATGCAGGGCAATGAAGCTTGGCGTTTGAACACTAAAAATAAACGTGAACGTGACATTTTTAGCTTGAGAGTCGACCGGTCGACGATGTGAGCGCCATTTGAATGTTATTTTCAGCAATTTGGATAATCAAATGCCCAGCACATGCACTGAATTCCGATCGCAAAATGGTGTAAAAATGATTACATTGTCATTCGAACGATTGGCTGGTATTCGAACGCGCGATTGCATTTCTCCAAATGAAATCGATTTATTGGCTTGGTCAGTGTTGGCTTACTGTTCGAAATTCCAAAATACAAACTGATGAATCGATAAAATGTGCTCGGTGCCTTCACACAACACTGGCCGACTTACTGCAAATGTGCATCAGAAAGCGTTCATTGCGATCGCACATACAAATCTACTGTGTGCCGGTCATTTCAAATATTCGCTGCTGTGCGCTGATTTTCGTTCATTAGCCAACGTAATCGCGGATTGCTTTTTAGTCTTTTTTTCGGTTCGTTTACTTTGCTTTAGCTCGTCTTTTATTATTTTTTTTGTTTTTCTTTTTGTCTTTCGTTGATTTGTTTCGTAGCTTGTTGCGTTTCAAATCGTTTCTTTCCAACGAAAGGCGTAGGAAAAAAAAGAGTAAAAAAGAAACAAACTTCAAATGAATGACATGCATTTTAATTTGTCGGATACTTTGAACATCCACTGATGCCAATTTCAACGTTCAACATTGTACGAATCATTTAAATTTGCCTCATTTCATTTGCTGTGCTCGTATTCATTTCGAATCGTCGAGGTTTCGTAAATGTGCAACAAACGGCAATGAAAACGACAACAACAACAATAACATGAAGCGGTCAGAGAAAAGTGAATCAAATCGGTGAATGTGATCGCCTGGGATGCCTCGAGCATGAACTGATCGAAAGATTTATCATGGTTCACAGAGACAATTATGACGACAATGATGATGAAACAGCTCAACCGGAAGCCGATCATCGCTCAGTGATGCATTGATGTTGCAACATTCAACAAATCCATCGTCGAATCAATCGATGCACACACATCGCACACTACAACTCATCATTCGAAATGCCGGTTTTACGACATTTTTGCAGAGCCACCATGCTTATTTACTAACTCACTCTTCCTCTCTGACTGTCCCGCACACCGACATATAAACAAATACTGTCTCATGTGCATCATCATTGCGGTAGAATTATTCAGTTGATGCTGGGCTTTGTCATTTTGTAATTGGATGTGTTCTCAATTTAAATTTTAAATGAATCTATAAGCATTCGTTTCGATCTGCTTGTTGCCATTACGATTCGGAATTGAGAAACAAAAATTAGCTTTTTTCATTCCCGTTGCTCTTTGCTGCTTCGCTTCAAATTATAAACGCAAGAGGACAACAAAATCAGTGCAACTCTTTCTCCGACACTCAAATGCGACGGCATCGATCGTTTTGAAGCGAGAAAAATTGTATATTTTTTTCACGACATCCAACACCGAAAGCGGTTCATCAAGCATATTCTTCTCTTTCGGCCACTTCTCATTTAGTCTAATTGCCACACATAACACACACACACACGCACGCACACACACACACACACACACGCACGCACACACACACACACACACACACACACAC
>JANSTV010017227.1:0-16330 GCA_027564135.1 Lestremia cinerea
GTTGCCGTCGATAAGCCACCCAAGGAGGAGTTCACCATAGCCAAGTGGATCAAGAGCAATGTCCCAACCAAGAAAACTAAATTCCTCAATCACAATGTTGAGTACTTTACAGGTTTGTCAGGTCAATGGCTTAATCGGGAATTCCCCTAATCGTCTGTGTTTCCCCCAACAATCAGCTTCGAAGGCATTGGACGCATTGATGTCTTCGAAATTCGCTCAAGGAGACCGATGCCTCTTTCCAACACGCGAGATCGCTATCGAATTTCTCGATACCATGTTAGCGCATAAGTTCTTCCATCGAGCCAAGAAGGTTCCTGTGTCCGAAGCAGAGTTGCGAAAGGGCAAAAAGATTCCAGAAAAGGAGAAAGTCGAAGAAGAGAAAAAAGATGTGAAGAAACGCAGCGCAAACAAGGAACAAAAGGCAGGAAGTGCCGATGATGCGGAAATCAGTCCGAATGAGGGCAAGGGCGACGGAAAGGCAGAGAAGGAGAAGAAAAAACGGAAGATTCGCTTGGACATGCATCCCGATCAGGTGTTTGTTGACGGAGCCGAAGCCTATGTCTGGATCTACGACCCCATTCCGTTGCACTATTGGATCTTCGGTGCCCTGTTGGTCATCGGCGCCATTGTTGTTTGCATGTTCCCGTTGTGGCCACCAGCGCTACGAAAAGGCGTCTACTATTTGAGTATCGCAGCAGCCGGTTTCCTCGTATTCATTCTCGGATTGGCCGTCCTACGATTCGTGGTCTTCTGTGCCGTGTGGACCATCACCGGAGGCAAACATCACTTGTGGTTGTTCCCGAATCTAACCGAAGATGTCGGCTTCTTGGCATCATTCTGGCCTTTGTACACTGTAAGTCCACGGTCGCTCGATTGAATTTCATGAAAATAAAACGATAATTCTCATGCAGCACGAGTACAGAGACGGCACCAACTCAGCAAAGGACAAGAAAAATAAGAAGCTGAAGAAGAAGGACAAGGACAGCGATGCTGAAGACGATGCAAATGCTCCACTGTTGGAACCGGAGAAAATCGAAAATATCAAAGAAAATGAAACTGGGAGTGTGCAAGCATCTGACACTGAACAATCGGTCGTTGGAAAAGCAGCCGCAAAGCCACCACCAGTGGAATCGCGCACAACAGTGGACGAGAAAATCCACGATGAGAAGCCTGAACAAAAGAGGTGAGTCTCAGTCTGTGTTTGCTCAGTCGATCACGAAGTGAAGTCGACCCGAAATTCGTCAAACGATTTTGATTAAAAACGATTTTTTCCATTTAATTTCAGTTCAAGCGAACCATCGGATCGTGACAGTGACAGTGAAGGGTCGCAGCGCTCATTAACCGATAAAGACTACGAAATAGTGAACTCTGAAGATGTTGATGTCTCTTAATTTTATTTAAACCTTAGTTTTGAATTTATTTTATTTTTATTTTTTGTTCAATTATTTGGTTATTCTTTCATAAAAGCAACAATCGTGAAAATTATTCAAGCAAAATCATACTCCTTCCTTCGAAATGAAACAAACGAAGAGAATTCCACATAAACACTTCAGTGAGTTGATCAGACACGTCACAATTCACACACACACACGCTGCGACGCGATCAACAATACATTTCCCAATTACTTCCATTCGCTTGGAAACAGTCCAAATTTCGAGGAATGAAAACAACAAACCCGTTGATCACACTGGATGTGCATTTATTTTCGATCAAAGATATTGTTGTTCATTCGCCTGTACGCCAGCATGTTTATTCTGTCTGTCCGCCTGTCTGTCGGAGTTCGGAATGCAAAGCAGAAATGTCCAAACAAATGAATTCAGTCGATTCGGGCCGCCCCGAAGGAACGAGATGTATCAACTGTCAATAAAATGTATATTTCTTGAATTTCGCTAGTTGACCTCGCCTTTTATCGTTTGGTTCCGCCGAATATTTTTCCAAAAAAAAAAAACTAAAAAAACAAATTAAACAAAACAAAATAGAAAAGAAAGAAACTGATGTTCAATTTGAGAAACTGCATTTGTGGCAAACAATAACGATTCAATGTAATAAGATGTTTAGGGATTTAATGTTTACGTTCGTTCTGTTCGATCGAATCCAAACTGGGCTACGCGTTTAGGGAGGATTTCTTTTTATTATTTCTCCTTTTTTTTTTTCTTATTATTTTATCAATCATCATTATTCTTCTAGTTATTGACTTGAGAAAGATAATAAATGAATTGAATATCGCTAAATGGATAAAACAATGTGGCAAGTTTTTCTTTCGTTGGAACTTCTTTTCCTTATTTTTTTTCTTTTTTGTTCGCAAGTGGAATCTTAGCACAAATTTTATGTATTCTCGAACATTCATTATGACGAGAGAATGAGAAAAATAAATCAAATAATATTTATCAATGTGAAGAATACGCTTTGGCGTTTGTTTTGATTGACTGCACGCATTTGATTCGCCCGCGGAATTTATTGGGAGACTTTTGGCAGAGACATGCTCGGAGAAGCCATTCAGAGTCGAAGAAGACGAAGACCTTCAAAAGTCTTTGCTCTCAGACTGGTTGCATGAAATCGAACACCGCAAACCGCAATCTGCGAATACATACAAAAGTTCATCGCTCCACTTACGAGAGTCTCAACGCATTCCATCTGAGCGGTAATCATTTCGGTGCTGTTTGCAAACCGGATGAATTTTAGCGACGCATTTCATTTCATTCAAAATCGCATGCGCATGCACCGTAAATCAGAGGATTGCTATGGGCCGCTTGATAAACGAAACAATAAAACGATAAACGTTTTTTTTCCTAGCAATGCATTTATTACAACTGAAATGAATTACGTAATTAAACCTTATTTGCATACGATGCCGCTAAAATGTAAACTGTGTGTGTGATTGAATGGGTGATAACAATGAAACGATATTGATGAGATGCTGCGAGTACTCTATCAGAGACGCTACATGTTGGCTTTGATCCACGGGTGTTGCATTACATCCTTCAGGCGCAGGCGTTCGGAATGGTTTCGCTGCAACAGCTGCAATGGGGATTTCTTGTTATCGTAGTTTTGCCATTTAGTTGCTGGCAGAAGTGGTTGCAGTTACCTGTGCGATCAAGTCCTTAGCACCGGATGACATGAAGCTCGGATAGTAGATGTTCAGCTTGCGAATATTTCGATACGTGTTTTCGGTGTCTTCCGCTTCGAAGGGTGGTTTCCCAACCAAAAATTCATAGCACAAGACGCCCAAGCACCATTGATCGACGGTGTCGTTGTAGTAGTGTCCGTCGATCCTGTTAGAGGCGAACATTCAGATTTTTGCGATCGAAATGACTGCATGAGTTAATTGACTTACATTTCCGGGGGGAGATAATCCAAAGTACCGCACATTGTCTTGCGCTTGTTTGATTGTGTGTGAGCCGACCATCCGAAATCAGCAAGTTTGACGTCGTCATCGTGAGTCAACATGATGTTTTCCGGCTGAAAAGGCGCGAAATCAGCACAATTCGGGTGAAACACAAGAGAAACTCACCTTCAAATCTCGATGGATGACATTGTTCAAATGGCAGTAATTCAATGCGTCAGCAACTTGATATGTATACTTGGATGCACGATGCTCGTTGAAACGTCCATGCGGGGAATTCTTCAAATGCTTGTAGAGCTCGCCTTGTGACGCCACTTCAAGCGCCAAATAGATTTTGTGACTGTCGTGGAACCATGTGTAGAGGCGCAAAATGTGTGGATGTCTGTGTGAGAGCGGTGATTAGTTTGTGTTGCTCGTTTGCAGAGGTTGATTCGTTACGTACTTTAATCGCGATTGGATCTCAATTTCCCGGAGGAGCTGCTTCTCAACTCGTCCTTTACGCAATTCAGATTTGAACATCACCTTCATTGCGACGATGAACTTTGTTTTGACTTCTCGACACAGGAAAACACGGCCAAACTTACCGCGGCCCAATGGCACACCCAATTCAAAGTCCTTTTTCGACCAAGAGTATCTGAAATTCAAGTGATTTGAAGCAGAAGGATTTGATTGAGGTTTTTCAATAAGAACATTTCTCGATCCGACATCAAAAACACGCGGACCTCTTTGAATAACAATAGCTGGAACAATAGACTTACGGTTTGCCATAGGCTTCATGAGCCATCATTGCATTTGTAACTTCTTCAACGCGCTCCGACATTTCGTGACTTTTCAAAACGTTAAGAAACTAATATACGACCCCACGACGCAAAACACGATAATATTAAAGAAAAAAATGTTTAAACGAGACTGTTGATTACCCAATTAAAACTCGAATATTGCCGTTTATTCAAACAGCTTGTTCGAAACAGATGAACGCGAAATCGAATATTTGAAATGTCAGCGGTTTTACAGCAGCGGTCGAAAAGGTGACTGCAGCGCCACCTACAAGTTTATTGCAGTGTTAAAGTGACATTTGGCTCGAACACGCCAGCAGACTGTTTTGTAAACAAGCACAGACCACGATGGGGAAAGTACCAACCGAATCGACAAGGGAGCCGACCAAGGAAGGTATTTCCAAACCGAAATCAGGTGCGAGCAAAAAGAAGAAAAAGCTGCCAACGGATTACGTGACCAATTCTTTGCGTCATGTTGAGCTGCCATCGACATCGGAGGGATTGACGGCCGAAAAATTGAGCGAAGACCAGAAACTTGTCTTCAAGAAGCACTGTCAGAATCTGTACGGCCACAATTACTCGAAGAACAAGCGAAAATTGCCGGCTAATTCCATCGAATCGGCCACTTTGCAGCTGCAAGCGAAAATGCGAGAAGCCCAGGAACTGATGCGGAAGAAGAAGAAGGAGAAAAAGGCGCAATCGAAGTCATTGGCCAAAGTGGATAAGTGAAATTCTCTGAGAATCGTGGAATAAATTTCGTAAAAAAACCTTTAATTTCCAGCAGTTTCAATAATCCCATTTCAAAAACAAATTTAAGATCTATCAAATACTAGTCGCTTTCACAGTCCAATGATATGCAGCAATTCAAGCTCGAATTGCATCGGAATGCTGTTTAAGCATCAAGATGGAGATATTCAAAGACGAATACTCGAAGTATTTTATTCAGGTTCTCCACAGTGACCATGTCAATGCAGGAACGATCGTCGCCCTCTTTATGCCATACGGATGGGAATGCTGCTGGAATAATGTGCACCACAGGTACACCACGCTTCAAGAACGGCGTATGGTCGTCATCGATGTAAGCACGCAGGGAATATGGTTGGAAGTAAGTTATGGGCGTCGGTGACGTGGTACTGGTGTGACTGATCTTCTGCAGAGCTGCGGATTGAATGAGCCGGGATTCAGTCTTCACGAATTCGCTATACCACGAGTTTGTCTCCGCAAAATAACTGTAGAACATCGGATCCGGAGTCCCCAAGAGATCCAATAGCACAAGCATATCCTGAAAATCGAGAAATTAAACCGATTCCAATGGCGAAGGTTTTATAAACTCACAATCTTCGGTAGAAATCCCTCCTTTTCCCATTTGGCAGCCAAATGGCGGGCTCCATAAATCGAGTCCGTTTCTGACCATTGCTGGAATGCCTCTTCTCCGTCGAAAAATACGAACTTCAAACTAATCTCCGGCGATCTAAGCGCTCGATTGTGATTGAGGTATTCCCGTAGCGTTGTCGCCAAATTGATCAACATGGCGCATGGCACAGCCGAATCAGTGGCGCCCAAAAAGTCGAATTCTTTCACGTATTTGCTATCGTAATGGCAAGCGAGGAGCAAAAATCTCTCGGCCGAAGGGTTCAACGTCGTAATGATGTTCTCGAATTCGAGTCGTCCCATGTTCGGTGTGTTGTCTTCGAAGGTGTCGCGCTCCACAAGCCAGCCATATTTTTGCATTCGTTCAACAATGTAGTTCTTGACTTTCTCGTGGCCTTCGGTGCCAACCACCCGTTTGATCAGAATTTCATCTAAAATGGTGTCGATCTCTTTCAAATCCGACACTCCATTCGAAATTTGTCCGAGCTTGTGGTCGGGAATGGTTTTCAAGGTGTGCGCTTCCTTAAAATGCAAATCGAATTGAATGACGCACGAACAATATGCTAGCGATCTGAACTCACTCTTTTCCGTACCAACGTTGCCACATCGATGACTGTTTTCTCCGGGGCTTGTGCTAGTGGAACTATTTGCCATTCGGGCTCCGGCTTGTAGAACAACAATAAGAGGATGGATGCCGCCAAAAGCACGAAAAGAAGCAACAGAAACACTTTGCAGCGACTCATTGCGAGCTGAAACTGCCGGATGATGGAACAACTCTACTCGATCGAGCAGAAAACAAAAACAAGGTTATTTTTCCGGATGAAAAATTTATTGGCAATTTTTCTGCTCGTCCACCGAAACGATCATACGTGTCATATTTTGTAAATTAGTGGAATTATTTGGACTGACAGGTGTTTCATATGATCGGCTGATAAAACAGCGAATGCAACTCAATCAATTTTAAAGTGACACACAACAACAACAACAAAACATTTGTTATTCTTGTCAGTGTGATGCGCTGATGGCGGGTCTACAGTGGTGTATTTGATGTTTAAATTCAAAGTTATTTCGAGAGTTATTAGTAGGCTGATTTCAAAGGGGGATTCTGGTATCAATTTAGTTGTGACATCGTTCTATCAGACTGAGGACCACCACCCTTCCTTGCTCTCACGAAGCCTGAGATTCTTGTTGTGGAAACCCGTCGTAAGTTTAGAGCAGTTTAATGGGTTTTCCCTCTCGAATAAACGTCATCAATCATCAAAACAAAAGCTTTATTTTATTCTATTTTGATTTGTTGATCAATTCAGTTTGGCCGCTTCAACCTGCTTTGACATCTATTGAGCTCATCATTTTGAACGTAAATTGTAATTGAATGTGCCCCGCAAAATGGCTAGAAGGTCATCCAGTCTGAATACCATCGTGTATTGGTTCCGAAATGATTTGCGGGTCCACGATAATCCCGGACTGTTGTCCGCTTTTGAGATGTTGAAGGCCAATAAGGCTACTCACGTGCTGCGACCAATATTTTTCATCGATCCCGAGCTGAATAAGTCTTTCAAAATCGGAGTGAATCGTCAAAGGTTCCTGTTGCAGTCACTCGATCAACTTTCTGAGAATCTCAAGGAACTTGGCGCCAGGTGAGCTCGTGGAAAGCCAATCGATTTTCGCTTCGAATAACCGTTATCTTCGTCATTGCAGTTTGTATGTGATACGTGGAGCACCCCAGCGACTGTTTCCTGAACTCTTCAAATCTTGGAAGGTTTCAAACTTAATTTTTGAGAAACAAATCGATCTTTACGCAAAACAGCGTGACGCCGTTGTTTTGTTGCATGCAGAGGAACTCGATGTTCAGGTTGGGGAACATGTGCCAAACACCCTCTTTGATCCATACGAGATTGTGGAGATGAACAACAACAATCCTCCGACGACTTACAGGAAATTCATGGCGATCATCAGTGAGAAAGTTGTACCGGATCCATCACCCACCCCGAAGAAAGTCTCGGCTGGGACCAAGCAGCCTCCTCCAGACGAGAGTGAGCGTAGTAACTCGGATTGCTATCTGATTCCGACCCTTTCTGAACTCGGTGTTGATGAAAGCTCGATGGGTCCCGTTCTGTTTCCCGGAGGTGAGAATGCGGCAATGAAACGGATGAAAGACAAGCTGTCTAAAACGAAATGGGTTTGTGGATTCAAGAAGCCGGCGACATCACCGAACTCCTTGAAACCCAGCACAACCGTTTTGAGTCCATATCTGGCGAATGGCTGTTTGAGTGCGCGATTTTTTTACCATGAATTGGTGAAAGTTCTCGAAAAGGACTCAAACCATTCGAAACCTCCTGAATCGCTGTTGGGTCAATTGCTTTTTCGGGATTTTTTCTACACCGCGGCCGCCTTCGAGCCGAACTTCAACCAAATGCAGGGAAATTCGCTTTGTCGCCAGATTCCATGGGGAAACGATGAGGCACTGTTCAATGCATGGGCGGAAGGTCGAACTGGATATCCCTTCATTGATGCCATCATGCGGCAATTGCGACAGGAAGGTTGGATCCATCATCTGGCTCGGCATGCCGTTGCTTGCTTCTTGACCCGCGGGGACCTGTGGGTGTCCTGGGAGAAGGGGTTGAAGGTGTTCGAGGAGTTGCTTCTGGATGCAGACTGGGCTCTGAATGGAGCCAACTGGATGTGGTTGTCTGCTTCGTGTTTCTATTATCAATACTTTCGAGTGTATAGCCCAGTTTCATTCGGGAAGAAAACCGACCCGAACGGGGAATTCATCAAAAAATATTGCCCCGAATTGAAGGACTATCCAAAAAAGTTGATATATGAGCCCTGGAAAGCAACGCCTAACGAGCAAAAGCTGTTTAAATGCATAATCGGGAAAGACTACCCAAAACCCATTGTTGATCACGATACAGCCAAGCAAGCCAATATGGGTCGAATGGCAGATGCTTACCGGAAGCATAATGCTGGAGAAATGGACCACAAGTTCTTCGAGGAAGGGCCTACGCCAGAAGAGGCTGAGAGCGAGGCTGTTTCAACGACCTCTACTTCTGTATCACAAACATCATCATCACGAGCCCCAGCAGATGCATCCACCTCAACAGCATCGACATCTTCAACATCAACCATGTCAAGCTCAACATCATCGCAACCAGCTTCATCACAGCGGAGAAGATCACGTTCCCCTCCACCTGCGTCCACCTCAACAGCGCCACCCTCAACATCATGCGAATCTTCGGAGTCCACAAGCTACGTAGGACAAAGAACGAGATCACGTGCCTCATTTCTTCAGCCCAGCTCAGCATCATCAGCGTCAACCTCTGTGCCGTCGGAGTCAGCCAGCATTGCATCAACATCATCAAGGCCGCAGTCTTCACCAGCTGAACCATCCACTTCTTCTTTAACATCGCCATTTTCCTCAAAACCTTCATTTGTACGGATCAAAGAAGAGCCTGCTGACGGCAAAACCGATTTGAAGAGAATCAAATTAGAGCCGATGGATATCAAAATCGAGCCAGGTCTCAACATAAAATCCGAGTCACTCCCTCGCATCAAGGTCGAACCATTTGTGGATGTCAAAACGGAACCAAGTGATGACTAAATTTTATACTATTCCCCAGTTTAATTCTTCAGTATTTCTTCCCGCCTATAGTATTATCTTGTTTTTCTAGTATTATATTTTTTTGCATGTCTGCAATCGGTTGGTCCGATGAATTTGATCTCCAACTCGCAAGAGTGCTCCGATCTTTCTGTGTGAACGGAGGTCTCATGCGAATTGGATATTTCATTATTTTTTTTAAATTATTGTTGTTATTATTTTTGCTTATTTGCTCTCTGAGAAAGCCATGGCATTTTGTAATTTTTTTATTCAATAAATGCAATCTCCATTTCGAATTCAAATTTAATTTGAGCTAACAGGTGTCTCATACGATCGGCTGATAGCACAGCGAATGCAATTCATTCAATGTTGAAGTGACACACAAAAGCAACAACAAATCCTTTGTTATTCTTGTCAGTATGATGTGCTGATAGGCTAAGATGTAGTAGTTATGGCGGGCCCACAGTGGCGTATTTGATGCTCAAATCAAAAGATAATTCGAGAGTAGTTTGAAAAGTAGGCTGATTCAAAAGGGGGACTCCGATGTTAATTTAGTTGTAGCATCGTTCTCTCAGTGTGAGGACCCCTTCCTTGCCCTCACCAAGCCTGAGATTCTTGTCGTGGAAACCCTTCGTAAGTTTCGAGCAGTTTACTGGGTTTTCCCTCTCGAATAAACGTCAACAATCATCAAAAAAAGCTTCATTTTATTCAATTTCGATTCTTTGATCAGTTCAAAATGTCCGCTTGAGCCTGCTTTGAAATTTATTGATCTCATCATTTTGAACGTAAAGCCTGATTGAATGTGCCTCGCAAAATGGCTAGAAGGTCATCCAGTCTGAATACCATCGTGTATTGGTTCCGAAATGATTTGCGGGTCCACGATAATCCCGGACTGTTGTCCGCTTTTGAGATGTTGAAGGCCAATAAGGCTACTCACGTGCTGCGACCAATATTTTTCATCGATCCCGAGCTGAATAAGTCTTTCAAAATCGGAGTGAATCGTCAAAGGTTCCTGTTGCAGTCACTCGATCAACTTTCTGAGAATCTCAAGGAACTTGGCGCCAGGTGAGCTCGTGGAAAGCCAATCGATTTTCGCTTCGAATAACCGTTATCTTCGTCATTGCAGTTTGTATGTGATACGTGGAGCACCCCAGCGACTGTTTCCTGAACTCTTCAAATCTTGGAAGGTTTCAAACTTAATTTTTGAGAAACAAATCGATCTTTACGCAAAACAGCGTGACGCCGTTGTTTTGTTGCATGCAGAGGAACTCGATGTTCAGGTTGGGGAACATGTGCCAAACACCCTCTTTGATCCATACGAGATTGTGGAGATGAACAACAACAATCCTCCGACGACTTACAGGAAATTCATGGCGATCATCAGTGAGAAAGTTGTACCGGATCCATCACCCACCCCGAAGAAAGTCTCGGCTGGGACCAAGCAGCCTCCTCCAGACGAGAGTGAGCGTAGTAACTCGGATTGCTATCTGATTCCGACCCTTTCTGAACTCGGTGTTGATGAAAGCTCGATGGGTCCCGTTCTGTTTCCCGGAGGTGAGAATGCGGCAATGAAACGGATGAAAGACAAGCTGTCTAAAACGAAATGGGTTTGTGGATTCAAGAAGCCGGCGACATCACCGAACTCCTTGAAACCCAGCACAACCGTTTTGAGTCCATATCTGGCGAATGGCTGTTTGAGTGCGCGATTTTTTTACCATGAATTGGTGAAAGTTCTCGAAAAGGACTCAAACCATTCGAAACCTCCTGAATCGCTGTTGGGTCAATTGCTTTTTCGGGATTTTTTCTACACCGCGGCCGCCTTCGAGCCGAACTTCAACCAAATGCAGGGAAATTCGCTTTGTCGCCAGATTCCATGGGGAAACGATGAGGCACTGTTCAATGCATGGGCGGAAGGTCGAACTGGGTATCCCTTCATCGATGCCATCATGCGGCAATTGCGACAGGAAGGTTGGATCCACCATCTGGCTCGGCATGCCGTTGCATGCTTCTTGACCCGCGGGGACCTGTGGGTGTCCTGGGAGAAGGGGTTGAAGGTGTTCGAGGAGCTGCTTCTGGATGCGGACTGGGCTCTGAACGGAGCTAACTGGTTGTGTTTATCTGCTTCGGGCTTCTATTATCAATACTTCCGGGTTTACAGTCCAGTTTCATTTGGGAAGAAAACCGATCCGAAGGGGGAGTTTATTAGAAAATATTGCCCCGAATTGAAGGACTATCCCAAATATTTGATTTACGAGCCATGGAGGGCAACGCCTAACGAGCAAAAGCTGTTTAAATGCACCATCGGGAGAGACTACCCAAAGCCCATTGTTGATCACGACAGAGCCAGGCAAGCTCACATGGATCTAATGGCAGAAGCTTACCGGAAGCATAATGCTGGAGGACTGGATCACAAGTTTTCCGAAGAAGGGCCTCTGCCAGAAGAGGCTGAGAGCGAGGTTGTTGCAACGACCTCTACTTCTTCATCACAAGCATCATCGTCACGGGGAAGAAGATCACTTCCCACAGCAGGTCCGCCAACCTCAACAGCATCAAAATCTTCAAAATCAATATCAAGAACATCAGCTGCGCCAACCTCAAAATCAGCGCAATCAGTTCCATCACAGAGAAGAAGAGCACGTGCCCCACTAACTGCGTTGACCGCAACATCATCACAATCAACTTCAGCGCAGAGCAGGACACGTGCCTCACTACCTGCGTTCACAGCAACATCTTCCCAATCAACCTCAGCACAGGGAAGAAGAACACGTCCCTCACTACCTGCGTATACCTCTCCACCGTCATCCTCCTCCACATCATGCGAATCATCGCCGTCCGCAGACTACATATCGCCGTCCACAGACTACACATCTACGTCCGGAGACGACACATCTGCGACCATCTCAACAGCGTCATCCTCAGCATCATGCGAATCTTCGCCGTCCACAGAGTGTATAGCTCATAGAACTAGATCCCGTTTCTCACTTTCTCAACCCAGCACAGCATCATCAGCGTCAACCTCTTTGCAATCGGTTTCAGCCAGCTCTAGATCAACATCATCGAGACCATCGTCCTCATCAGCTGAACCCTCCACATCATCTTCAACAACATTTTCAATAACTTCTAGAACAACTTCTTCAACAACTTCTTCAACAACTCCTTCAACAACTTCTTCAACAACTTCTTCAACATCTTCCTCAGAACTTTCATCTGTTCGGATCAAACAAGAGCTCGTTGAAAGCAGAACCGATTTGAATCGCATCAAGTTAGAGCCGATGGATATCAAAATCGAGGCAGGTCTCATCGTAAAATCCGAGCCACTCGCTCACATCAAAGTGGAATCTTTTGTGGGCGTGAAAAAAGAGCCAGAACATTGACTGAATTTCATCTTGTTGCTGATTTAAGCGCTTCAGTATTACTTCCCGCCTTTATTGTTATTATTATTTCTTTGGCAATGTTTGCAATCGGCCGTTCCAATGAACAAAATAACCAACTCGCAAGAATGCTTCGATCTTTTCCGGTCTCATGTGAATAGGGCATTTTCCTATCATTATTATTATTATTATTATTATCATTGTTATTATAGGTCAATTGCACTCAGTGAAAGCCATAACATTTTGTAGATTTATTCAATAAATATGTACATTCTCCATTTCGAATTTAAATGTTAATTCGTTATTGCATCGCCACCGCAGCCAAAAAGCGAAAAAAAACGACCGCAGCCATTTCATGCGTCTGATTCGAAATGACATTTCACATCCACAAACAAAGTAGCTCTGAAACCGAAAACCGTAGCAAAAAAAAGCTAAGTTCCGAGAAAAAAACGTCTTTTATCTTCAAAAGGAGCGGGAATCGTTGCAATGTCCGAAGCCACCGAAGAAAATCCTTCAGTGTCGTTGGGTGAGTCCTTTACTATTTGCGAAAACGTCGAAATGCATCAACAAACAAAATTTTCTTCTTCTTCACGACAGAAAATCATGTTTTCCAAACGCCGGTCCGATGTGTGAGGTCCGCCAATGACATGGTAATTTGGGAGAAATCATTGGCATATTACGACATCATCGGCTTCGTGAATGGCATAAGTACGTCAATCCAAGGGAAGAAACTTTCGGCGGTTTTGGAACCATCACCGATTGCAGATAAATTGACAAAGATATTCGTCGATTTGAATCGTTTGCTCGAGGAGACGCCGCCATTAGATCAACCACAGCGTTTCGGCAACAAAGCGTACCGCGATTTTTATCAGAAGCTGCAGGACAACGCCTTAGATCTCTTGAAAGGAGCCTTACCCGAGCAATTTCATCCAGCCCTGGCTGAAATCAGCGTCTATTTCACAGAGGCCTTCGGAAATGCTACTCGCATCGACTACGGCACCGGCCACGAATTGTCGTTCATCATGTTCTTGTGCTCTTTATACAAAATCAAAGCCCTCACTGAGAAGGACAACTTGCACACGGGACTGAAGATTTTCAATGAGTATTTGCTTTTCGTGAGGAAACTACAGTTGACCTATCGCATGGAGCCGGCTGGCAGTCATGGCGTTTGGAGTCTGGACGACTATCAATTCATTCCATTCATTTGGGGCAGTGCTCAATTGGCTGGTAATTCGCTGAGAGACAATCAATCCCCAACCAAAGTTGACTTTATTTTCCGTTTCAGTGAACAGCCCCATCGAACCGCATCATTTCTTGGAAGACGAAGTTATCCCCAAGTACAAATCAGAATATATGTTCATCGGATGCATCGACTACATCAAGCAAGTGAAAACGGGCCACTTTGCCGAACATTCGAATCAGTTGTGGAGCATCAGTGCGGTTCAAACGTGGATTAAGATCAATGCTGGGCTCGTCAAAATGTACCAGAGGGAGGTTCGTTAGTGGATTTCATGAATTTGATGCAACGTCTCATTCCAATTCCTTTACATTTAGTTGCTGGGAAAGTTCCCGGTCATGCAGCATGTCCTTTTAGGGTCACTGCTCGAATTCAAGCCTGTGAAGCCAGGAACGGTGCTACCCTCTGCTCGCCTTGGGATGTTGCCTCCTCGCCGAATACCCATTGCGACCGCATCACCGAAGCTATCACCAGCCCACGAGTGAACACAATAATTCTCATGCCAAAACAGGAAGTTGTTGCAAGTTTATGCGTCCTCTGTCGAACTACAGTAAAATAATAAATTCATTTTTTGGAAACTTTATTTAGCGAACTAATTTGTATGCCGGAGTTGTTGCAACACAAGAATAGATACAGTATTTGCTAATTTCTCAC
Source organism: Lestremia cinerea (assembly GCA_027564135.1). Lineage (NCBI taxonomy): Eukaryota > Metazoa > Arthropoda > Insecta > Diptera > Cecidomyiidae > Lestremia > Lestremia cinerea. Next base: position 14,352 of record JANSTV010017227.1, read on the forward strand.
ACACTTTCGATTTGATTAACTACTTTTTGGAGGAACCAGCTGGTGGAGTCCATGCTTCGATCTTGGGACGTGTTGTCGAATATGGCATGTAGGATTGTGAGGTGCCCGACAAATTCTCACTGTGGTCAGCCATCCATTTGTATTGTGGTCGTTTGCCATCTTCGCTTGGAGTAAGATCGGTCTGAAAGTGTATCGATTCCGTCAACAAACTTGCTCCCGGAAGCCATCAGCCACCAATTACCTTGTAATGCAACCATCCAAACCACTCAGCTGGAACCTGTGAACCATCATAGTTCAAACCGAAATGGTCTGCGTATTCAATCCAGCGATTGCGACCATAAAAATAGTAGGGATTCTCAAAGTATTTATTGCCATATTTGTCTTCGCCAACACATTTGCCAATTTTCAAGTCGTCAAATCTAAAAATGCATGAAACAATTGTTGTTTATCAGCCAAGTATTCAATGTGACGGGTCTGCGCAAAATATCTCACGACGAAATGAACCGAAATGACAGAAGGTTATGTTACATAATTCACTGATGGGATACTTGCCTGTAATATTTCAGGAAACTACTCTTGACTCCACCATTGGCATTGATAATTTGGAGCACTTTGAGGCCCCGATCAAATCCGAAGAATTTAAAAATTTTCGACATTCTGCTTCGAAGTTATCCAATTGACTTGGAATTCACTTAGATTTTGCAAAGACCAATTGATTATTTTCGTCTTTGTTTTGACGTCTCCCGTTTTGACAGAAGCAATTTTAACACGAGATGGCGCTGGGTTTGTCTCGAATTAGGCGAATGGCGGGGAATTTAAAAATCTCTGCGTGAATAAAATTCGGCTCAAATGATTGAATGCAACGGGTGCTTGTCTGTTGTAATAATAATTGTTTATTTGGGCTCTGGTTGTTTCATAACATAAGACAGCTAGATTCATAGTTAATGTTATAATAACAGCATTACACATTCATGTTATTCCCATTTTGTAAAATGTCCTTAAAAATTAATTAAGTATGTGATGAAGCTAAACGAGTCAAGTCAAATATTGAATAGAAAATTTAACTAAAGATCTTAACAGTTGCATCAGTCGTGCAGTATTCCAATCACTTTTGGGTAATATCGGACATGTCTTGTCATTTCAAGTCGCCATAATTCGGCTGGAAACATCAAATTGTGGGGAGTTGAAATGCTGGCTGGTCGATGAGGTCATCTATGTTGCTGATACTGAACGCCTGATCTTTCATTCTAAATTCATTCTAAACTCTGGGCTGAGCGATTTTACTCGAAATTGAACGTAAATCTGGTCAATTGAATTGTCAATTAGGTACTTGAAGAGAGTGTCATTTGATCAATGAAATTATGGCGCGGAGCCGAATGAAATAATACATTTCATTTTTGCTCCATTTTTCCCCCACGAAACAAAATTCCATTTGATTTAATTGAATGTGTGTGTTTGTGTGTATGTGATTGTGTGTGAATGTGTTTGAATGTATGTGAATTATAATGAAATGATTAGCCTTCAGGGTTGGTGGATTTGTTGTTCTCATCATTTTTCAGAGAGGTCAACCAACACACAGGTACGCTTGACGTTGTATCAAATGAGCTAAGCATTTTTTTGGCTAAAAGTTTTCAAAATAGATATCTCATTTCATTTCTGAGATGTGCATTGCTCGAATGCATTGAAATTTTTGCCTGGGCTCCCAAACGCCCACCAAATTATTGACTGCTAGAATCTGTCAACGGGATCCATTGAGCTTGAGCAGTTTTAGTTCGTAAAATTTCGTCGAAGAGAACGCGTTGTTCGACAGGAACATCCTTTGAATTGCCGACAATGGCTCGACCCAGAACCTCATTGGAACCTGAAAGACATCACCATGAATGAAACAATTACATACCCCTTCCCTCTGTCATACTCACCGAGAAGACTGTCATGCAGCACCAAAAACTCGATGGTGGCCCGTTTGAGAGTATCTTTGG
>JANSTV010017338.1:0-16319 GCA_027564135.1 Lestremia cinerea
TCTCTCTCTCTCTCTCTCTCTCTCTCTCTCTCTCTCTCTCTCTCTCTCTCTCTCTCTCTCTCTCTCTCTCTCTCTGCTCTCTCTGCTCTCATTTTCCCCGCTTCACCTCGAAAACTATTTACTGTCCGCGTGCACACTCCATGCAAAATCGTGCAAGCGATGCAAAATTCACGTAGAAAACACACAAGTAAACGAGCAACCCATGACAATCTCCTTGAGATTTATTTTGAATTATTGCCAGCGGAAAGATAAGCGGTTCGTGGAGGTGTGTTAACGGTTGCCAATTGCAGTGTTCGGGTGCTCCACCCTTTTGCCATGCCAATTTATACGCGAAGCAGCCACCGTATGCCAGCAATGCCGTTGTGCTCTCGAAATCAACCTAATTTCCCGGCAATCTTGAGAGCGAACGGAGAAAAATGCAATGGAAACTGACTGAGGGATGAGATGTAATATATGGTTCGCGCCCAAGAGCCGCTCAACTAGCTGAGACCCTAAACGAATCAAGATATCAAAATGTGCGTACTATCCGGCTGGTAATTTTCAACATAAATCGAGGACAAAATATTGCTGAGAATAAAATGACTTGATTTGAAATATGCCTGTTGAGGCGACGATGGAAATATAACGCTGAGCAAACGGTTGGCGAAATAATTTACGTCGCAATCGAAATCACTTTATGTAATATCATGTTTGTCCATCTAATGATATTTTTCAAGCGGCAGCGCGAGCCAATTTCGATTTACATTTCTTGCAAGAGGCAAAGTGGTGACGGCGATTCGATCCGTTGAAGGGTCTTGGCTTTTCGGCGGGAGGTTGGGGATGGAGAGGAGGGGGATGATTAACATACAAAGCAATATCGTTCCGTGAGAATGTCTAGTTTGCTCAGTTTTATTGGGTGGAGGCCAATTATAGAAACAAGCAACAACAAAAAAAAACGCTCAACATTCACGCTATAAGTTCGCATCGACCACCATCGACGCGAAACTGAATTCCTCGAAATGTCTTTCATTTTTGATCGGCACTCGCTGCTTTTCACTCGAATGTCCCTTTCAAATATTTGTTTATTCATCGATGGAGAATTTAAGGGTTGTCCAAAGAGGCGAATATGGTCAAGGTCAGGTCAACTCGGATCAGACGAGGGCTTAGCTGGCTCAAGCAATGGATTTCTGTGATGGATTCTTAGCTCTGCGCACACAATGGATAACATCGAATCCATTCTGAGATCTTCGTCACCTGCGGCGTTGGTTGAAAATGTGACAAAAAAGCTGAACGAAAACGAAAACGGCAAAAAATGAAGAAGAGGAAGAAGAAGAAAACTGATTCATTTGAATCTACACAATGGTATTCCATCCAAGCATGAAGCGCTGCCAAGCCAACGACCAACTATTTCCATTTCTTTTGATAAAACAAGCGGAAGAGTGAAGTTTCTGCCATTAATGTTTAATGAGCAAGCACGATAATGGCGAGCGACGCGAATCGTGCACAATAAAATATGAAATAATTTTCTCCTTTTTTCTTTCAATATACTATTCATAAATGGAGGATTTTTTGTTTCTTTGTTTGTTTTTGTTTTTTTTGTTTTTTTCTAATTCCATTCCATAAAATCGTACACAAACGAGTGAATGGTAATGCGAGCAAACAAACAAAGTGCCAATTGGCTGGGATGGGATCAGAAAAATGAAGTTCAGCTGGTGAATGAAGCTTTTCCATTCAAATGGCTCCATTCATTCATGGCGAGTTTGGTTGGCGGTAATATCACTGGATATCGCAAACTATGAATGCAATGCATCACGGAACGGGGAGCAACAAACTCATTATCGTCGGGGAATACATCTCATCTTGGCGCTGGCATACCCTAAAAGTTATGAATGGCCTTGCCAGATATAGAATCTGGAGATGATTCTCATATTTTCTTTTCGATTCGTCGCATCGTATCACTGCACCATACTGTTCGCATTCAACCAGCATCGACTCATTTTCATACGTTTCTCGAATCCAATGCCCCGATTCGTCGCGTTCATTTATCAATATAATGTTACGTTTATCTTGATTGATGAACGAAAATGTGTCAGAAACTTACGGAAACCCCCAATGCCATGTGGCATATCGCTGGCACAAGAGCGTAGACGCCTTCATCGACAGCACAGCTCCAGCGTCGTCATCGTCAACACTTGCACACTTTTCCATTTCATTCGTCCTCTGTTCTTTACAATATCAAAAGTATGGCTCACCATTCTGTGCAAATGTAATGGACTCCGACTCCGAGTCGGCAGCACCGTCGACTTTTCTGCTTTTTCTTCTTTCAACTCTGTCTTTCTTTTCGTAACATTTTGTTGTTTTTTTTTCGCTTCGTTTCTCGTCCTTTTTCCAGTTGTGATGATTTTGTTTTATTTTGTTTCATTTCAATTCCATATTTTATTCCATTTTACACTTTGCAAACGGCACACAACACACAGCACACAGCACACAGCGGTGCGAATGCGAATGAATGCGTCGCTATTATCGCCTCGTACAAATATTCGTCAACTCTCAAACAGCTTCGAAAAAGTTAGTTGGTTGAACACGTCTTGTGATACAAAATACAAAATTAATATTAACGAGACCAATGTTTCTTGTTTTCTTTGGCAACTTCTTGATAACGACGGTTGGCCGAAAGCTGAATCTGTTGCGGGCGCCTTGATTTTCGGACCATTCCGTCTGGCAAAACCGTTCGGAATTCAACACGAGGGCGAATACGAAAGCGAAAAGGAAGACGAAAAACGGAAAAAGCATTCGAGCCAAAGTCACATCGTTCAGTTGTTCCTGTATGTGTCACGTCTCATCTCTGAATTATCGATGACGAAGGCTTGTTGAAGTCGAACAAACTGCCGGAGTGGAATGTGCTTGTCGCCCGAAATTCTCTCAAGTTTAAGGTAGGGACCTCACCTGCTAGTGCCATATATAATTCTCTGCATGGAAGCCTTCACTCTTGCCTCAACGATCTCGTCTGGGCCCTTTCATCTTGCGTTAATGGCAAAGCTGCATCGAATGATCTCTTGCGGAGGCAGCCAAACGGAACCGACGCACACCACTCCACACTAAATTATCTCTAGTCAAAGAACGGCAAAACAACAACTCAAAAACGGCAGAAAAAAATCCGTGGCAGAACAATCGCTTGTCTCAGCCCCATTACCAACACTATGCAATGATGGCGGAAAACACATAAATTATGGAAACAAAAAACTATTTTCAAAGAAATGCTTCTTATTACACTAATTTGTGTTTGTTCTATGGATAATTCCGCTGTCGCTGATGACTTTGTTTCGTTCCGTTCCGTTTTGCGTGGAAGGGAGCGAATAACCGTCAGCCAGCCCAGTCGCAGCTTGCGAACACTACGTGTTGAATGCGGCGAAGAAGAGCAGAACAAGAAAATTGAAAAACTTCTATTATGATGGAACACCAACAGCCACCGAGCAATCCAACTTTTATGGATTGAAAACGGTCCGCAAGTACCCATCGCCGTTGCAGTTCCAAGTAGCGAGTTAAGCAGGTTAGCAATCGTTTTTATTAGCTGCGAGCTGCTTCCAGGAGGATAAACGGCGAGGCGTCAGAAAGGCAAGCCAATTTCAATGGAATACTCGGAAATAAACAATGGCGAATTATTCGAATAAATTGTGCTCTTTGCTTTTCCTATCATCTCTTTGTTGTGGTGTTTTTTTTTCGACTTTTCTAGCTTTCATTTTTGTTTTCAGAAAAATGTTTGAGCGAAAAACAATAAATTGAATGGGATAAAATGGCGAAATGCGAGCGACACATATCGGATAATGGACGTCTCCTGAGCAATAAAACTCAAACATATGATGCGACTCCTTTTGCGGGCGACGTTTGTTTGCTTGATAACCGGTTATGTTTGTTTGTTTTGTTTTGCGCTCTGCACGACATATTTCAGGTGTAATCGAATACATCGGATACAGTACAATATGATTCCCAATACAATACAATGCTTTACCGATGGCGGTTGCATAAAAGTTTGCCAAACAAAAACATTTTTCAGCTTGCAAAATGGCACAGCACAATCAGAATGGGACGTCGTGTCAGAGAAATGGTGTTTGACTTATTTCGCCAAAAACGGTGAGCAGAGCCACCAGTTGAAATTGTCACATTTTCCATCTCTCTCTCTCTCTCTCTCTTTCGCTTTCCTGTGCTGCTTTGTCTGTTGTAGTTCATTGCATATTTCATGAGATGTACAATGCATTATTGTAATGATCTGCTGAAACCGAAATTCAAAACCAACATTGTAAAGGTGAGTGTGTGCTTGTGTGTGTGTGTGTGTGCGTTGAATTTTCGATAATTTTCAGCAGCCGCGTTGACATCCTTTCACAGCCATTGTGTTGTCTCGCCACACATTTTCGATGACAAATAACGTGAAATTACGCTGATGTGAATAAATCCGCGCTGTTCCGAGGAATATGTGCGGATACACAGATATGAGTGGCATTCAGTTTAACCTCATGCAGAGGTTAAGTGCCGCGGATTAATAAATGTTCAAGTTTATCATGAATCACGATATGCACTGGATAAGTCCTTGTCCCATGCTCGGTAATGTTGTTATCGTTGGTTCAAGTTGCACTGGATTTTCTTAAGCAAATTTTAGGGGAAATTTCACATGGAAATGTCGGTCGCTCTCCGACGAATGAATCAGGGCAGAAGCGTGCACCTCAACTGCAATTTTCATTTGAATATTGCATGGAGCTGTATGTATGTGTATGTGCGTGTATGTGTGCGTATCACTTAACAATAACAATGAATGAAACGAAAAGACATAACAATGCCAAACACTTTGTGTGCTGTTCCAAAATTCATAATTTATAGAAATAATCTTCGTATATTTGCGGCAACAACAACATCCCTCACAAACCGAAAACGCAACAGCAAGCAATCCGAAACCATACTGAACATCGTGTTGTGTGTCACTAATGTGCATGGCAAAGTGAAACTTAAATTGCTCGAGACATTTCCAACTAGAACGCAGCCAGTGAAACACTTGTATGGTTCTCGCTTCGTTTTTTTCCATTTTTATTCCATTCATTCCGTCTCTTTCCAGCGTACTGCATCCGTTTTTTCTTTGGTTCTTTTTTTTAATTAATAATATGAAATACGAACAATATTACCATCAAAGCTGGCTGCCGAGCAGTGCGCTCTCTCGCAATTGCGTTGAATGTACCGGAGGCTCCATTGTGTACCTACCGTTTATTTCCTCTTTATTCTCGATTCAGAGTTGAGAAACATAATTTCGCCGCATTTTTTTTTATGCCTCGTCAGACTCGAATGTTGAAAAGCTTCTATGAAGCTGATGTGATGTCGTCCAATCAAAACAGCATTTTTCTCGAACTTTGAACCGTCTTTTTCGCTCCTCAATTGTTGGCAAGTTTTGAAAACAAGTTTATTTTATTTGTTGCTCTTGCTTTTGCTTAATTATTTTCTCGATTTTTCTCTTTTGTCGTTTTTGAGAATCCATGCAGTTCACGTTTTCTCGGAACGAAAACACAACCAACTTCGTTGTCAGGCCATGATGTTCATCGACAGCAGTTTTGTGCGAGGAAGTTTTGCAGAGATTTGGATTGCTTCAAATGTAATTTGAATAGGTTTTTCCTCTTCCTTTGAAATGCACCAGACCCCCGGATCGATTCAGTCCTGACCTGAATCCTGCACAATGATACGTCGTCGTTTATATCCAGCCATTTCGATAGCGAATCGCTCCTCGCAAAATAAATGGTGTCGAGATAAAACACTCGATGTGCGCTCCATGCGATATTTGTCTGCGTCACAAATGGCTAACTGAACTTAATCTCCATCTCCGGCAAGTCTTTGCCGATTACTTAACTTTATTGACGAAATATATTTATTAGAAAGCAACCGGATGGTCTCTGAAGATTTAGTGTGTCATCGAGTTATGGCTGCGAAAATCCCCGCCGAAAGATTGCGAATGAGCAAGTTGGACTTCGCGAGAGCCTCAGCCGTTAATTTGTAAGAGTCGAAATCGAACTTTGACACGATAAGGCTGAGGGCTTCGAGAAAATTGAGACATTTTCGGGGATCGAGCGCATCAGTTGTGGGATCATGTCAGCTTTTATTATTTCATCGCATAAAAGATATTCAAACGCACATCTGATTCAATATTTTCTTCACCTGTCCTCTAGCCATCGCATTCATGCAAACATGCACGAACAGACAATCATCCGCTTCTGTGTTCCCAACAAAAGCGATACACACTCTCGCACCCCCGCATTCTAACCCTCACCGTCACCCTCGCCCATACAAAACATATCGAAAATATTTCCACTTTCCAAAACGTTGAACGTGGAATAGATTTTGTGGAATGTACGAGGATATGATGCTCCGTTGCTGTGAAGTATTCGGCTTGGGTTTATGCTGTTCATAAAAGTTGAATTGCAGAAAGCATTTTATGTTATTTTTCGATCGACTTGATGTCACATCCAGTACGTTTCAATACGAAACGCACACAAAAAAGGCATTGTGTGTGAAGAAGAAGAAGAAGACGAGAAAAAACACCAACAGCAACAACAACAACGATGGCAAATAAATCGAAATTCAACACACACGAAAATATGCTGGTTTTGTCAAGTTAATTTTTATCGGATCGGCACTAAGATACAAGCCGAATGCGATAAATCTTCAAACAAAATAATATTTTATTAGCATTTGATTGTGCTTAGTGGCCAGTTGTGGACCTGCCTGAACAGCGGAGAATGGACGGCACGGCAGACGGAAGGCAAACAACACAGGGGAAAATAAAAGAAAGAAAGAGAGAGAGCGAGGGAAACTGTGATCGCAGCAAAGCAAGTCGGCAGTCATGGCTTCACCATCGACATCAAAATCAACATCAACATCAACATCAACATCAACCGAAACCATAATTGAAATGGAATATTATGTTCACGGGTTTTATTCCCATCGGTATTTGATGTTTGCCAGTTAAGATTGATTTTTATGTAGTTCTAATTTACCACTTATTGATCGGCAAGTCTTTGGTGTTCCCATAAATTGTTTATCGCACCGCAGCCATTATGTAACGGTGATTCAATATTTCGACAAAGACAATTCCCGCTCAGCAAATAGAATCGAACGAATCAAACGAAACGAAAATACCAAGGCAATTGCCTTTGCAAACACTCGGTAAATGATTTCATTTGATTCATTGACTGAAGACGAGCCGCCTTGGGGTCGCTATGACCGATTGCATTAACTCTGTTGTTACTTCTTTTTTTGATTTGATTACCAATTGGTTTACACGAAACCCTATTAACAAATCATCCTTTTGCCCCCTGCCCGACCTCAACATAAATTCACATTCTGCCGGCAGAGATGAATCGGCATTTCCCTGTTTGCCATCCATTTGTGATCCAAACGATTTCCTTTTCGGAAACGTTGGAGCACTCGATTCGATTCGATTCTACATTTGGTGATGGTTTATTTTATTTCCTCCTCCTCCTCCTTCTTCTTCTTCTTCTTCTTCTTCTTCTTCTTCTTCTTCTTCTTCTTTTCCCCGTTTTTTTTCTCTTTTTTCGCTTCGAGTAGGTGAGAGTTTGTATCTGAGTGAGTGTGTGTGTGTGCATATTTCATGAGTTGAACCTTTTCGGAAATAGCCTAACTTGATAATGATTTCATTTGAATAATAATTCAATATGTTAGTGTGAATGACTCGTCAGATGAATCAAATCAATACGACAATTTTGCGAAAGTCCGTCTGGCCGAGTGGGCGTGTGTGTGTGTATGAGTCTGCTCCTACATATTTCAAACTGAAATTCAATGTTTTTTGAATAGCTAATTTTAGAGGACTCACTTTGACACAAAGGCAACATGGGCCCATCAATAGTCTCACAGTTCGAGCTCGGATGTGTGAATTTGAGGAAAAAATAAATAAATAAATAAACAGAAATCTACGAAAAACACGTTTCAATCCAACCCGATCCATGGGAATTCGAGCAATTTCCATCCGAATGTGGCTGCCACGCTGCGTGTTTCCACCGAATTCAATGTTGGATTTTCGTTGAAATTCTCAGCGAGTTCTATCGATTTGCTTCAAGTCGAAATAGGCTTTGGTTTTTTCGTAACATTTTCGTTATTATTCAATTTAAAATTCAAATGATTCCGGACAGAAATTCTTTTAATTGATAACGAATGCTAATCAAACCGAACCCGAGCCACCGGATAAAATATAAACATACATTTTCAACAAATCCAAGTGTGTGGCGCAGTCGACGAGGGAATAGTAGTTTTTTTTTAGCTTTTGATGGAAAATTGAATAAATTAATTGAATTTCCATTTTGATTTGATGCTCGAACAGTTGAAGCCGGAGCTGTGAGGTATCACAAATAGGCGAGACCACACTTGAGTTTAATTGCCATTGGACGACGGACGACGGACGAAGGCGCAGAAGGTTGAGACCGGTGCAATTGAAACTTTGAGTTCCGAGTAGGCTCCACTCCACCCCACCCCGGACGGGAAAGCCCGAATTCAAATGAGTTCAGCTCATCCAGGCGGAAAATACAAGCAAAAAGCAGGCAACATCAATCACAGAGCAGTTAATAGAATGTCCCTTTTTCCTTCCGTGCGGATCAGGTGGCGATCCTTCGAGAGATAGCGCTCTGACGTGAACTGCGATAAAACGCTCGTTTTGCTACGCTGGCCAAACCAAATGAACAGCTCGAACATTCACGTTACACAAATTGACACCCTTTTTCATTTGCATATTCAATGTTTTGCGGTTTTTGCACTCGACAGAAATGAATTCAAAACAATATTTAAAAAAAATAAAAAACGAAAAAACAAAAAATCAAACGAAAAAATTATGATTTTTAATGAAATTAACAACAAAAGAGAAGATTTTGGCCGGGAAAGCATTGAATATTAATGAAATTAACAGAATTTCCATTTACATGGGCTCGCAGACACATCCACATCACTAGCATCGTTCATCCAATTAATTCCTATTCAGAACAATAATTATTATTTGTGCAAGAATTATTGAATCAAAATAATTAAATATGAATCATATTCAGAACCGTTTAATTTGCAGCCTCTGTAATTTACTTCTTCCGTTTTTGCTCCACGTTTATTGCCATTTCGGTTTTATGAATGACATGAATTCTATATGATCTAATTTATTAATATGTGTGGTAATGGTGGTGGTGCTGGTGATGGGGTGGTGTGTCGGCTGAGCTGGTTGTGCGTTGCGGTACGGTGATGATGGCACCGGTAGCTATAGTGGCAAATGGCAGCACCGATGTTACGATAAACCAAAACACATGGGTTTTCGAAACAAACCGCAGCAGCGAACGAATGAACCGATGGTCTTGTTGCTTTATTTCCCTAAATGACGACGAAGATAAAATCGACCACAGCTTAGGTCGCTGTGCCTGCCTTTCGTTTTCATTCAGTGATTCAGTCTCAGATTACACACATACACCCCTTCCCAATGACCAGAACATTTGAAAAACAAAGTAGAACTGTCATTAGGGAAAGTTGAAAGAAGTTACAAATAACCTTGAGATAATCAGAACGAGTATTAATGTGCGGTTGAACTAATAAGTATTGGTATTGGTTGACCTTTTCATCGCCAAGCGAATTTCAATTGCCTCGGAGCGCAGAATTTATTGCATTCATGCCATTTCGAGCCATTCTCGATTCCATTGACAATACCATTGGCTGTACGGTCGGAGCAATGCGAATCGAACAGCAGACGGAGCTTGCCCCATTCATGGCTAAGCAATTTTATTGATTTACAAGCGATGCCATGACTTTGACCCTTGATGTTATTTGTTTTTATAATATGCATTGGCGATGGAATGGCATTCACGCAGGCACAAACAGCCAAACGCACCAGCAAACAAACAAACAAACAACAACAACCAAACAAACATAAATACCGAAATACCATTCACAGATACATACATTTGATTCGTATTTATGCTGCCATTCTACTCCGTTAGTTTCCTGTATTCAATTTTCCACTGAACCATCCGATATAATGCGCTTTGTTACACATTTCGTCCGATTTTGATGGTCGTTTGGGTATGTCGCAGTTCGTGGAAAAAATAAAGAAGAAGAAGAAGCAGAAAAGAGGAATAAAACAGAGCATCGGCCAAGACCAAGACCAACTGGCAAGATGCCAAGCATTATTGTTACAATCCTCGCCTATTAGCACATGTACACACACACTCACACACACATGGTCTCAGGCCCCGGCTCTGGCTTAAGCAAAGGAAACTCAATGCTTTGTCGGACAGCCCGAATGACACATAACGCATATCGCATGCCATGATCATAACTAGACTGGAATGTGTCACCTCGGTACATTTGACTATCTCGTTTTGGCGGATATTCGTTGATGCTGCTGCTCGTACTGCTGCTGCTGTTGTCGTCGTTGTTGTTCGACCTTTTACGCCCGGAAAAAATGCTTATTTATCTGGGCGAATATATTTTTTTTTTCTGTCTCTCTCTCTCTCTCTCCCTCTCCCTACCCCCACTGTCTCTTGTTAAAGTACAAAACAAACGATGGTTTGACCGCAGAGAAAACAATTTGCCCGCTCACAATGACAACATGTTTGATAATAGCGGCGATGCCGGACATGGTAAGGCTTCTTATTTTATGGGTCAAATCTATCGGTATTTGAAATGACATAATGGAACTTGGTTGCTTACTTTCATTTGATTTTCTTGCGTCCTGAAAACTCAACCGAGTCATTTCAGGGAGGAAGACATGTCATGCGAGATACGGTTGAATGCTTCAAAACGGATCGCTTGCGTTTCCTGTGTGCGATGCTGCCGTCGATTCCACTAACAGGTCAACGTGACAGGGATTCGGCATTGAGCCATTGCGAATGCACGTCTTCCGAAAAATGCATGCAACCCAAAGCGGTTACGTTGTAACGATGGCATTTTAATGATCGAGAACATGTCACTGGTGCGCTGCCCTTTTGCTCAACCGTTTCGCACACTCGATCGCCTCTCCATCGTCATTCGGCGAGCGAAATAAAACGTTGTCACTTTTGAAAGGAGCAGCATTTTTTCACTTTGATTTTGTTTTTTGCTTTCCTTTTGCGAAATAAAGTCAAATATTATGACATTTTTGCGAGGGGCATTTCGTAGACTTTCGGCAAAAGAGGGTCTCCGGTTTATGCCATCAACGACATTTGACCGTATTCTGAAGCGTTTATTGAATTGCGTGTGTGTGTTTGTGTCTGTTTACCAAATTGTCTCCGATTTCAACCGAACCGAACGGGTCATTGTTTGCTCAAATCTGTTATTCTCGACTCGTTTTCGTTCTGTTTGAACTTGAAAAGCAAACAACAATTATACTATTTAACAGTAAATAACACCCGAAAACCACTGTCTTTTCGGGGTTGGGGGAGAGGGCGCTGAGGGATTCTCGGGATCCACCGCATGATGGGAAATAAAGAAGCTTATCCTAAGAGCCAGTGGGTCGATGCGGTTCCTAATTGAAAAGCTTTCCACCTGGATTTACCGGAATCGACAAATCTGCTCAAAACTCCCAACCAAATGCCGGTATGCACACATTCCAACTGACAAAAGAGGACAATTTTCGGTAAAATCCCAAATGTCTAATGAGATAACGAAATTATCACGAAATTCTGTTTCGTTCATTTGACTCGGAATTGATGTCAAACGATATCTGCTGTGGACCAACTTACGTGCGCCTCCGTCCCAGAAATCTGTTTGGAGCATCGAACCACTCAAAAATTAGATAAAAATGATTAATAGAATCAGACTGCTGGTTACATTAATTATTCTAATCAGAACGGGCGATAGGAACGTTCACTGGTTGACAGAGTGGTGTAGGCGATGTAATGCGCATAAAGACACGATGAAAACTTATTAAAAATTTAATGCCAATGGGATATCACCAACTGCTCTGTGTTCTCTTGGCGTCTCGACTCGAAGCGACGCATTATTTGATCCGTTTTATCTCGCTGTGCTCGAGAGCCATCCATTTTCGGTTCGCCCGTCTCGTTCTCAACGCCGAAATATCTCAATCGAGGAGACAAACACCTTTTAATACAAATAATAATAATAATAAGTTCATTTCACTTGAACTTCATATGATTTGTTTGTTTACGAGTGAATTTTGGCCAAGTGGAGCCATCAGGTAGTCAGCATTGTATCGTCAATTTGGTGCGTTGCTGCCGTAGTGGTTGTCGTTGTTGTTGCTATTTTCCTGTTTCCACATTTCCTTGTGTGTTGATAAAATATGATTTGTTGTTTGTTGAATGAATGTAAAAATGAAAATCTCAAGGAAAAAAGAAAAGAGAGAAAGAGAGAGAGACAAACGGCTGATGGCAAACGGGCGGGAGATGGAAAGTGGAGCGGAGAAGCGTAAAGAACCGACAAAATCATAGAAAATTGTGTTTTCCACATTATTCATTTATGCATATATGACATGTGTATGTACGCGTGCATGAGATGGGCACACACACATGAGCACAAGAGCAACGATACGGCAAAGAGTATGCGAATATTTATTTATTTATTTTTAGGGAGTTATATTTTCAGCAACACACAAGATAAGCTATTATAAAACTTTTTGACATGTTGATAGCGAACGTTCAAAAATTTTAGCGTAGTGAAAATTTGTATGAGATAGAGCTGGCTAAGTAACGCCACTAATATATTAGTGAATCGAATAGGAATGGCAAGTTCGAATATATCAAGTTTATTTTTGGGTTTTACTTTCACGAGAAACCGTTTCGAAATATTTATAAAGCATAATCTTCACTTTGGTACCTGAATTCGTTTTGATTCGAATTTGCTCCGTCCTTTTTTGTTGCTTGCTTCCTTCCGACAACGACGACGACGAAGACGACGACGATGACGATGATGATGATGACGACAAACAGCTTTCTCGACTAATCAATCGAGCAAGATTCGAATGACTTGGTGTTATTTCGGATTATTCCTTTTCATTATTTATCATTTTATTTTTACGACCGTCTGTGCGGGTTCGAAAACTGCCATATTTGCCGTGTGACTGAGCATTCCGTCAAGACTTGAGTTATTTTCGAAATGCTTCCAACGATATGCGTGAAGAAGGAATTTGGGCCAAACAAATAAAATTTGAGTCAATAATTTAACCGAAAATTTGGTAATTTTTTTTTTATTTTTGTTGCTTTCGCCTTTCGCAGAATTGACGGAGGAGATTCATCGACCGAAAACCGGATTTGCCTGAAGAGGCTGAGCTGAAATAGAAATGTTTGCGAAAAGCGGCTCCCGTCCATTCGATGGCAATCGATTGTTTGACGAATCGAATGACAGCAAATCAAATGACATCCGTCACAAGAACCACCTCTTGAAGCTTCAAGTTTGTAAGCAGATTGAAATGAATACGTTTGTTAAATTCTGTTAATAAGCCCTGTATCGAACCGGCGAAAGATACTTCAGGTGCCTTCTCGATGATTGTGAACTTTGTAGTACTAGAAGATGAGCGATCGACAATAAATCAGAGCGATAGCCGCAAACACAGTAATTTGCGTTGACGAAGCTATGCCATCCTCAAAGGCTTTGTTTCATTTGCGAAACGCGACTCGAGACGGAATGCATGAGAGACGAAATGAAATGAAATGAAATTAATTTCCTCTCTGTGATAGACTGCCTACAGTCAATGGTTCAAATTCACCGCAATTCTTGATTGAAGTGTGTAACCAGGTTATGGTAATTTTAATGCGATGTGTGCATGCGTGCGTGCCTGCCCGTGTGTGTGTTGTGCGTCTGTGTGTCCGCGTAAACGAAACACATTACGCTTATTGCTAAGCACCTCATCCAACCGAATCGAATCAAGTGTCAAACGAAGCTAATGTACGCATTTTAAATCAAAGTAAAATTTTCTAATGTTCGTTGCCTATTATTGTAATTAGCTCAAGTGTTAATGTGTTAATGTGTGATGAAGATTGCATGATTATTTCAATTTTGATATTTTCATAACTGGATTATATTCGCTCAAGTGTAGCACCACACATATGCGCAATGCTGATCAAATTGACTTTTATTAACTTTGAACGTAATTCTCGGTCTTTTCGGTTGTTGCTTTTTGTGTGTGGTCTGAATGCGAGAACGGGAGGGAACGACAATGCTGAAACGAATGTGCTGGAACTGAAACCTGAATGTAGGTTAATTTCATCATCCAGCGTCCATTTGGATTAGTTGCACCCACCCATCCACCCACTGACCCACCCGCCTTGTAATATCTGTCCAACCAGTGCAGGTCTCCGATCAAGTGAATAACCTTCCACAATATTGGATGGCAATAGCTCATTGGACCGTTAAAAGCCTGAACATTGATTTGATTCATGTGGAAAAGGCATGCGAATGAAATTTTCTCGTAAATTGCTTTAACTTCAATTATTTTTATAGCTTTCACCTGAACAGCATGAGCCCATGTAGCTCCTGTTCGAACATGTAATGAACATCCGGGAAGTGAATGGGCAAAAAGAGGCATAAAAATAAACGGCCTATCGTTGCCCGGGGACAATATATGCAACTGCTACTAACTATTCTCTGTATTTTATTGAATATCAAAAACTTTTCATTGATGAAAAATACAATGCGAACAACAATAACGGACATTGGCAACGCACAAAGAATGGAAGAAAGAAAGCGAAAAAAAAAAATAAAAAAAATGGCACCGATAATGAAATTGGAAACCATAAAATCAAGAGTCCATTCTTTATCAATTGTCGATGGCATTGAATGTATGTGAAGAGTCAGCAGCCGGTCGTAGCAACAGCATCTGTTCGGGCAACCGCAGCGCACCAATAGCATTCAGTACAACGATACCGTTAGCTCTGCTGATAAACTTTCTGTGAATGCTCGACGGTCTCTGCTCATCGACTGAAATGCATAATTGTCTTGTCATATCCGGAACGGTAACCCGTAGTTCATTTAATCTTTTCGATTCCATTCAAGTCGCCTCGTTTCATCTCGTCAAACGCAATAACGGTGTTTCGTGATGGAACAAATACCGTATCAATATTATCCGTGAATTTTGAGATGAGTTTTGATCGTAATCGTCTTTTTGATATTTGAGATTTCAATCCGAACACAACATTCTGCGCTAAACTATTTTCGAGTTCGTCAAGTTTGGAATTTGCTGTTTGAGTTTGTGAGCATAATGCGGTTTCGGATAACTCATTTTATTAGTCAAAGTATTGAATTAAATTGAGTTATATGCCTCATGTCTGACAAGATTAAGAAAACCAAACAACTCTGAAAAGCGGGAGGTGATGAGGGGGCGGCAGGAGGCAGTGTTTAGAATATATCGACCAGCCGAAGGAATAGTTTGCTTTATGTATTTTTAATTCAATTTTTTTTCTCCACAATTCATTTGGGCGAGTTGAGTATTTCTTCGAAAACAAACTGAAAAGTTCAATGAACAAATGCACTGTTTTAAATTTGACGATTTTTCTTTCCTTTCGCCCGGAAAGTTTTGTCAGCAAAATGGAGAATGTAATTAAATGAGATTAGGGAGCCCAGCCGATGACGATATATTGAACACACACACACACACTCATCTGCTACAACAACAACAAAATTTTTGATTATCATAGAATTGAGTTGAACACAATAATAATTAAATTAATATGCAGTCTGATAGGCGAGAATAAATTTATGGAAATTGAATTTCACTTGACAACGTGTTGAGTCCATCGCAAATTAACATCACATTAATTAACGATAAATATTCTTTCGCCGGAAAATTGTACACCAGTCAATATTTCATTTAAATTGCCGGTCGCATTCTGACAGGCGAATGCTGTCAGAGAGTCCGCGCTTAGTCCAGCAACAGTTGCAACAACTCCTCGGTTAAACTTTGGTCAATTCTTTCAACATTTTTCAAACAAAATGTCGAGATTCAAATTGGCGATTATCGAAAGCGGGCGGGGATCTCTTCATCGCTTTGTTCCGCAATGTTTTCGTCAAAATTCAACAAGTTACGTAAAAGTTGTCCAAAGCTCAGCAGAGATTCAATCAGTTGCTGGAAAGTTCAGGGAATCTCATCAAGCATTCAGGACAATTGTTCGGCGGTGATGGTTGGTCTTCAAACCGAAAGGAGCCTTCGACTTGCCAATAGAGGTTTTACTCCGAACAACAGCTTAATCTGACAAACATTAAAGCGACTCTAATCGCTTTTTCTGTAACCAACTAATCGTTGTCGTTGCAAATTTAATTATCGCATTCAGAAATGGACCCACATTCACACCGGAATGAGACAAAAGGAGTGGACGAAACGTGTCCGAGTCCACGTG